>OU892285.1:14926030-15060968 GCA_917834065.1 Ceutorhynchus assimilis
AGAGAAATCAGAGAAAGTTATGATTCCTTTTTACATCCAGGGTCCTTATTCTTGAAACAGGGAGTAGCGTTCCCAGAAGAACGAGTGTTCCGTCTTTTTCAATGATATGCAAATGATAAGGACATAAGTAGGTACAAAGACGGAACACTCGTTCTCTTGGGAACGCTGCTCCCCTGTTTCAAGAAAAAAGACCCAGAGGCAAGGTTTATTGAACTAGTTAGACTTAGCAAAGTCTTGGTTCAGAACCTTATTGACTTGGTACGACCTCATCTACAATTACCCATACAGATTCTTTATTTTCTGTAAGTTGTTCCAGAGTTTCCTTCGAATGACTTTGCCGTTGGGCCCTGCAAATTGACCTCTAACAAATAGAGAATGTTTATCCATAAAAGATAATGAAACCTGCCAATGGCGATCATTAATTTTAAGACAATTTTTTTCAGCGATTTTTCTGTTCAAAGTTCAAAATACTACAAAACGTCAAAACAAAACAAAGAATCAAACGAATTTTGGCCCCCAAAAATCCAACATAACTTAACTTTATTGGACTCGATTTCGTTTCGATAGCTTTTCGACAGACATCAACCAGTCGAGTGACTTTCGTCGAAATGCATTCGCATGGAGTGCGTTCGAAATCAAAATTTTGGTGTAACATGGCGGTTTCGGTTCGAATCGAGAGTTCGTAATCCGCCCCCTGGATTATGTGACCATACTTATGGTCGGTTTCTCAAAAAAAAAAAAACAACCTCTATGTAGATTAAAAAACTGAACGGTATAGTCATTCTGAATCGGAAAACCGCTCAGATTTTTTGTATATTTTGTTGTTATATGATATGATAACAATTGTTTGTCGATACTTATGTTAAAACATTCACTGTCCACTCTCTATGTATTCTTTGGAATTGATTAAACCAACAATCTGTTTGTGGATAAACGGTTTCTCTGGAGTTACTCCGTTTGCACTCCAGCCTTAATCTGATACGCCAAAAAGCGATACCCGAACGGTTGGAGTGCGAATGAAGTCACTCGGAGGTGAGCAAGCGGAACCCAGCTGATGTCGACATCGAGTATCGCGCTACGCTGCTGCTACAATAGAAATGTCCTCTCAATGTCATTAAATATTTAGCGGTAGAAAATTATATCAAAAACGGTAGAACGGTAGCTCATACATCAAAACGGTAGATCTACCGCTAAAACGGTAGACCTGGCAACACTGGCTACAGCTCCTGACGTAGCAGATGAAGAGTTGAAAGAACACACGGAACTTTTACTTCAAACTGACATGTTGATTGCCGAAATTAATGTTTACCTAAACATGATCCAACCAAAGGAAACTCAACCGGCGCCTAGAGTCGACAATGTTGAAACGTCTCGCAAACTCCCTCAAATTGCACTTCCTAAGTTTGATGGGGATTTGCTTAAATGGCACACCTTTTGGGATCAGTTTGCTTCTAATGTGGACAGTAGAAATATAAGTGAAGTGGACAAACTATTATATTTACAAACCGCTCTTGAAGGTGAAGCCAAACAAGCAGTGGAGGGCCTTGAAACAACCAATCAAAACTACACGATAGCGATCGACACACTAAAAACGAGGTATGGAAATAAAAGTACAATAATAGACGCCCATTACAGGGCCCTATACAATATAAAAACAGCCGACCAATCGGTCAAAAGTTATCGAAGCGTTTTAAACGAAATTGAGCGACATCTTCGAGTTCTCCAGTCACTTGGTGAAGATGTGAATCACAACCATTTTCGCGTAATGATAATGGAAAAATTCCCACCAGAGGTCATTTACGAATTACGCATGAAATTGACCACCGAGGGGGATACTATCAGCAATATAAGGAAGGGTTTGGAGCAAATAATATCAGCCAGAGAATCATCCAGTAGAATTCATGCCGAATCCAGCAGAAATTCAGAACCTACAACAAGTAAGGCAAATAACGATCAATTTTCTTTGGAGGCTCTGCACACACGAATACAATATAAAAAGGCGAATCAACGTAAATTTGGTGAATCAATTTTCTCCGAAACAATGGATCATCGCAATTCTCGAAAACGACCTTGGCAGAGCGAAATTTCAAATCAAAGGGAACGTTATGATACAAAAGAAAACAACGACTATCGATTCCGAAACCGACGATCTCAACCCTCATCAAAAAAAGCTAAGAGATCGTGTGTTTTTTGTAATAGAGACCACTTTAATGACGAATGTACAATATATAGAACAATTCAAGAACGAAAAAGGCAACTAAAAGATCGCTGCTTCAACTGTCTCAAAGAAGGTCATCGGGCAACTCAGTGTAAAGATAAACGGAACTGTTATCATTGCAAAAAATACGGAGAGCATAACAAAGCATTATGCCCCACACTTGAACCGCCACTGGATCAATCATCCACTCAAACTACTACCAACTCATCGAACAACAAGGATGATGAAACTATTCTACAAACAGCTTTAGTCACTATTTATGAATCAGCAAAAAAGAGGACCGCACTACTATGCCGGGTCTTGCTAGACTGCGGAAGTCAACGCAGTTACGTCACAGCAGATTGTGCTCGATTTTTGAACTTACAAACAGTAGAAGAAAATCAGTTAACTGTATTTACATTTGGCCAGAACCGACCTAATGAAAAATAGTCCGGTGGTTCAGCTTCATATGGTAACTCGCTGCAATATTTCTAGTATGATTTACGCCAACGTCGTCCCTTATATTACAAAGGGAGTCAAGTCACCTCCTCAATTGTCCGCCAACCTGAACAAGTATCGCAGTGTAACCGACAGTATGTTGATGGCCGACGATGGTTCCAAGGGAGATAAAATTGACATTCTTATTGGAAATGACTATTATAGCCATTTTTTGCTCAATGAAACGAAAGAAGTCTCGTTGGGACTTTACTTGATAAATTCCAAATTTGGATGGATTTGGTCTGGAAAACCGACAACTTTTCGTCATACAGTTGTTGAGTTATCTGCTCATTATGTCCTAGCGTGTCATATATGGTACACCGTGCACCACCATCTATTGAGACTCGAAACAAATGTTCACAAATTTAATAATCCGTGTCAGTATACGTTTTTAGGTCGAGTAGTACCTGTAGATTGTAACAGATGCAAGTAGATATACTAAGCCGGTTCCCGAGCGGAAGTGACCTGTCATTCGTTCTGGGGCCCGCGCCCGTCATCAGAGAAGTCCCAAATTGAAGGGGCTCAACCCAGGTGGGCCTGTGCCCCATTCCAGGGCCCCATTTTTGTCGTGGGCCCCATTTTTCGTCAAGTGAAGGGGCCTAACCCAAGTGACGTCATCAAAGGGGCCATACGTGCTTGTCCCCGCTGCTAGACCCGTGGCCCCATTTTTTCGTGGGCCCCATTTTTTGGCAAGCCCCAATTTAAAGAGGCCTAACCTAAGTAGCAAGCCCCCAATTTGAATAGACCTAACCCAATAAGTGACGTCATCAAAGGGGCCATACGTGCTTGTCCCCGCTGCTAGACCCGTGACCCCATTTTTTTTTTTTTTCGGGGGCCCCATTTACATGAACTCATAACCTGAAATGAGATACCCCATACGAGATGACAGGTACGTGCGACGTTGCCGGAACTGATAATGTGCGACGTTACCAATAAAATTTCCCTAAATCTAGGGAAAAATCGGAAAGGGGCCACTTGTCTCCGCAGCTAGACCCGCGGCCCCATTATCCATTATCGTATATGAAACCAATACAGGCCCCCAAATTTTGAGGCGCACGTAGCCTAGAACTCATAACCTGAAATTTGATGTCCCATATCTCGTGCTGGTAATTTGAAATTTGTACAACGTACCTAGAACTCATAACCTGAAATTTGATACCGCGTATCTCGTACCTGGTACCTCGTACCTGCTACCTCGTACCTGGTACCTCGTACCAAGATACGCCGTACTGGGCCCCCTTTTTTCGGCGCCCTACTGGACCCCCTTTTTTCGTCACCGTACTGGACCTCCTTTTTTCTAAACTAAAAATATGGTCACATAAAAGACATCATCATCATCATCATCATTGAAAAAATAGTGCTCCAATTTGGGCCCCATTTTTCACGGACTTGTAACGATTTAATTGGGGGGCCCCAAATATTATTTTTAAAATAATTATAATTTCCAGCGTCCTCATAAACAACAACAAGAACAGCAAGTTGTGTGCGAACTTTTGCTTATCACACGGAAGCCGCATTTACTGCGACGATAACGAATTTTTATAATTATCTAATAATTGTTTTATTTATGGAATATTACACAAGTTATTGTGGGTTTTGTTATAGGATAGAAAAGAACAAGTTTGAATTTTTATTTTTATTTAAGAAAAATATCATACAAGTTATATTTATGCTCTAAAATTGAATCAAGATGATTTTCATTCCAATAAATGTTTTTCATTGTTCGCTTATCCACCATAGTCAAGCCTTTACTTTCTTCCTCATTCCAATAGCTAACGTAAATGAATTCGCCAATATAGAAGCTTGTATCCAACCATCCATCATTTATACTATCGAAAAACTGTAAAAATTCCTCAAATTCGTTGTAGGTAAATTGAATTGAAGTGTCGTTCTTATTATGTAAGACGATGTACGTTTTCTCAGGATTATAAATAATTTGCACAATGTCTCCAATGTTATATTCTTGATAAACTGGTTTTGGAACAATTTTCCGATTGCTTGTTGCTGATCCATTCGCAAATCTAGAAGTTGATGAAAATACTCCATCCCAGTAGATAGTCAAAGCGGGTCCTAGCATCAAAATCCGACCATAACCTCAATCTTTCATTCTTGACACGTGGTGGATGCGCCGCCGTTGACACGAAGGTGGATGCATCGTCGGCGCCATCTTGTCAAACGTCATGGCGCCATCTAGCGTACATAGTGTGAAGTTCGTAATACAGGATGCTGTAGTTGGGGGCCCGCAGGGCTCCGCCCCCAAAAAGGGGGCCCGCAGGGCTGCGCCCCCCAAAAAGGGGCCCCCGGATAATATGGGTACCAGAAAAAGGGGTGGGGGGAATTTTTTTCCCAACCGTCATCTGTCAACCGTCACCTGTCAAACGTCACCTGTCAACCGTCACCTGTCAAACGTCACCTGTCAAACGTCATCTGTCAAACGTCATCTGTCAAACGTCATGACGTCATGGCGGGAGTTTTGAGTCGTTCCGGGTTCTGTGATGACGTCATAGCGACCTGAGTCACGTCCGTGGAGTCATTTAGAGTACATAGTGCAAAGTTTGATTCATGGTTCGGGTTCTGTGATGACGTCATAGCGACCTGGGTCACGTCCGTGGAGTCATTTAGAGTACATAGTGCAAAGTTTGATTCAGGGTTCAGGTTCTGTGATGACGTCATAGCGACCTGGGTCACGTTCGTGGCGCCATTTAGAGTACATAGTGCGAAGTTCGTTTCATGGTTCTGTGATGACGTCATAGCGACCTGGGTCACATGGGTTACGTCAGTGCGGGTCCGTGGCGCCATTTAGAGTACATAGTGCAAAGTTCGATTCATGGTTCGGGTTCTGTGATGACGTCATAGCGACCTGGGTCACGTCCGTGGCGCCATTTAGAGTACATGTGTCAAGTTTGATGTGTCTTATAACAGGATGCTGTGGTGGTGACGTAACTATGAGGGTCCAGCAGCTAGCTTCATGTTGTACCTGGTAGAGGGTGTTCGAACTTAAGGATGATACACACCTACAGTATTGCTCATTGACCTCGTGTGCTACCATTTACGACGCCATAACTAAGTCATCAGCTGTTTAAACAACCTACGTCAAGGCGAGAAATAACATGCTGCTTACGTCACAACTGGTGATTTAACGTTGGGGAGAGAGTGGATTTGTTCCACACAGGCCTTATGAGGATAGGCTATCCTGTAGTAGTAGTGTGTATTATCCTTGGTTGGAACCAACGTTTGATGGGAAAGAGGCCTCGTTTTTTTATTAAAAACATACATTTTTTAAGACAACGATTTCAAAAAGCGAATATTTTTCATCAATAAACTGCTTAATATGATCCAATCATTTTGGTGGTACGTCTTAGGAGCAACACTGCGTTATCGTCAAATTCGATGAGTATTTCAAATCCATAGCTAAAAATATGCCACAATTGTATCGATTACCTAAGTATATAAGATATTTACTTACTAGGTTAAAATAATAATTTCTGTACAATAGTTTTATGATCTACCTTAATTTGTATAGTTTATTGGTTCCAGTAAAGATTGGCAATTATTTTGAGGTCTCTATCGTAGAAAATATTGGGAACTTTCACTTTATACCAGATCTTATAATTTTCTCAGTGTTTTTGATCCTTTGTTATAAAAAGACAGGCCTTGTTGATTGATTTCAAATCCATATCTAAAATATTCCATAATTCTATCGATATCGATATTCACTTACTTGGTTAAAATGATAATTGTTGTGCAATAATTTTATTGTTGTTGACGAGTCTCAAACAAGACTGAAAGAGCTTAATTATTATAAAATCCGATTCAAACTTCGAATTAACAACATAACATACAAAAAACGCTGTCAAAATATTGGAAATTTCACTTTCTATGAGGCTTCAGGTCTTGTAATTTTCTCAGTGTTTTCAATCCTTTGCTATAAAAAACAGGTCTTGTTGTTGATTGATATTAGTATATAAGATATTTACTTACTTGGTTAAAATCAAATTAATTGTTGTACAATAATTTTATATTTTCCACTGGTGACGAGGTTGAGCAAACTGAAAGAAGCTTGTTATTATAAAATCCGATTTAAACTTCGAAGTATCACATACAAAAAACACCGCTAAATGCAAACGCTTAATCGGCAGTTTTTTTATCTGAATTATATCAGGACCATTCGCAGAAGCCGCCCGAGAAAAACAACAACACATTTTAAAGATAATTTTTTAGTTTAAGGCGTAATTATTAAGTTAGATAGGTATTAATATGTCCATTTTTATTTTAAAAGGTGACAAATTCAAACAATTTATCAAAATTTAAAAGAATAGATTTAAATTAGCATCGTTGACATTTTATGAGCCAATACCCTATGCAATACAAAATTTCAGTGGATACATTGTTATTGTTACCTGTAAAAGATGAGGATTCAATTTTTATTCTTTGTATAAAAAACGCAGCATCCAGTACCAGTACTTTGAGCCTGGATTTTCAAAGTTTAGTTTTTTGGGCGATAAGTGTCGGTTTCGAAAAACTGTAAGTACTATTTTTAAATATCTAAGTGATGTAGGATAAATCATTCCCTGAGACATATTTTAAATTAACACAAACCTCGATTATTGAATTATTTTTATTTTCCTTAACACATAAACATATTGTTTGTTTTTTAAAAATACAGACAACCCTGAGTACCTACCTATTTCTTAATTTAATTCCAATAGTTTTTTACGCAGCAACTTGAATTTACTTTTTCACTTACATTTGCACAAAACTCAAATTTCTTTTTCTAAAATTTAGGAAGGTTCTTTAACCAATTTAAACTGGTTTTATTTTTTCATTTACTTTAAAACAAACCTCCATAAACAGCGAATTTTTAATTTTGTGCACAAAATGGTTCACCAGGAAGGAGATAACCTGAAACGTCATGGGATTGCTAAACATCTTCCAAGATCTGTAACCAATGTGGTGGGATTTTTGAAGCAGAGGGGGCTATCCAACACCACCCAAACACCCAGCTCCAAGAGAGCCTCCAAACGAAAGGCTGGAGATCCCGCCGCCCCCATGATGAAGCAAGCTAGACTTTTGCGGGTAAGTTGACATTAAGCGAATTTTTTAAATATAATTCAATTATTTTCAGGACCTTCAATATCAGCCACATGCCGGTGGTGTGAGTATTGCGATTTGGAGGCACCGATAAATCAATGGGTTGGTCATCTTCGGTGTCTCTAGCACCGAGCCAACACCTGGTGAAGCAGGAGGAAGACGTTAGTCTTGTCAAAACATCTTTCAAGAACCGAATTGCAACATAGCGGCTTTCATCAAAGCAGGACCCTATCAGCGTGAAGCACGTTTTGAAATTAGCTGTGGCATACCTATCCAGTATTAGGACGGACGGAGGACTGAATGATTTTATGACACACTTACCAGGATAGCAGAAAATGCGTTTGCGAAAATATAATTTAGAGCAAACAGTTAAATAGCGCAAGGATATGAGAAAACTAACTTCGCACATTCTTGAGCAACCGACCCACCGAATTCAGCAAACATGCGTACACGTAAACGAGAAGAAGGGGTTTTAAAACTAGTTTTTCCTTCAACAAATCACGGTAACTATGGAATAACATAGAGGACTAAAATATGACAACCACTTTCAAGTTGAAACTGGAAGTGGATACCGGCTGCCACTACCACCCCCTGCTCATAAATAAATTTGGTCATTTAGGTTTTCAGTTATCCTAAACAAAAAGTTCACAGAATTCTAGGAAAAAGAAAGCGGTGTGTATCATTTCAATTGCAGTGTTATATACTAAACAATGTCTCTTACAGGCTGGACGCTCCAACAACTTTAAGCTCTAAATATGAGTATTAATAGGATCATAACCCTCTAAAAGCCTATTCATATCTGCCAGTACCAGGATAACCTGTAACGTCATGGGAGTTGCCGAACATCTGCCAAGATCTGCAATCAATGTGGTGGAATTTTTAAATCATGTCATCCAGAAATAACATGGGTTGAGGAAAAAAGTATTCCAGTACTTCCAAGCTAGATATTCAGGAATGTGAGAAATTAGCAGTTTATACGAATTACTTCCAGAGGAGTACGTTCGCGGATTTCGTTCGCAGGCGGAAATTTGGGATCTGTTTCTATTTAAATACTCAATATACATTGAAAAAAAAAAAAAAATTCAAGGGTGACGATAAAGACGTATTTCATTTTTATGATTATGAATATTGCTACAATTTAGATGGTAGTCGCACTCACAGTCCTATTAACCATATTGGCAATGATTGTTGAGAATAAAAATAAGCTTTAGTATAAACTATGTTTTATTCTCCTGAGAATGACAGAGATGAAGCCACCATTGATCTCTGTAGACCACCAACCCAAACCCACAGTCAAATAGCGCCAGCACACACTTAAGATATCCTACAACTTTTATTTATGTTCCAAAATTGTATCAAGATTATTTCCATTTCAATAATTTTTGAAAAGAAACTTCTTAAACGGCTTTCTGCTATTTGGACGACAATGGAGAGTGATTTGAAAAACGCGTCACGGGCAAATTTCGTTACTCGAGAGACAAGAAAGATGTAACGTAAAGGAACAGAGAAAGACAGCTATTGATTGACACAAACCAAGGATTATAAGCGTCGAGAGGACTGCCCATTATTGACAAGCGCCGATATTGACACAAACCAAGGATTATAAGCGTAAGGATGATTGCCTATTATTGACAAGCGGTATTGGAAAAATAAAATCATTTCTGGCGAATTTCGAGGTTTTCCGGATATCTCTGGAAAGCACTCGGAATTTTTGAAATATCAAAGCAGCATAATAATGAGCACAAAGTTGCACTATACTTTTTTCTGATTCAACCGACGTCGGGTCTCTTTCCGTAGGATTCTAATACAGGATTCGAATAGGATTCAAAATAGCTAGTATTCGAATGATACCCAAGTCTCCCAAAGTACCAAGTGTTATCACAGGAGTTTATTCAAAACATGCCGCATTAGTAATAATTATCAAACTTCAAAATTGTATAACAGGAGACTTTCTCATTAAAATCAAGCATTACGTTGATAGACTTGATACTGTTTACAATGCCAATCCCCATTAAGTATACATGCCCCAGATGTAAGGGTGAAACTGATATACCTAATCGACTTTATTTGCCTTGCGAATTTTCACAATTTGTTGAACAAAAAAGGATACCATCTCATTATTTTGCAAAACCCGAACGTAGAACCTAAATTATGAAGTTGTACCAGTAAATTTTCTGTTAAATAAAACTTTTATTATTATATTTTTCTGTTTTTTATTTATGGCCTCTAGACTAGGTTAGGCTATAATAATTTAAACAAAATTCAACGAGAGCATTGTGCACAACATTAGGATAGGCCATCGAATACTATATTGTTAAGCTTTTTTTTTAAGTCGACACTTTCCGTATGGGGAGCAAAAGAAGGAAGGATACGTTAAAAAACAGGTGTGAGATCAGGTGACCATTGACGTACAATCGTAGGGAGTCACACCAACTCATATTGGAGTATCAGCTAGGGGATTCTTATCTTGTCACAAGTCGCTATGGCTCGCTAGCTGTCATTCGATACCTATTTCGATATCGGATGGAGAGTGATTCATATGTATTATTGTCGAATTTCGTATCGACATCAAATAGGCGGTGGTATGAAAAACGAGAGAAAAATCGACCTTCAAATTTGAATGATAGATGATAGATTATGTTTATTATTTTATAATTTTTTTTTCGCTTCAATTCAAACTATTTTTACTTCTAAAGATTCCTTTCGCGTTGAAAATAATTTCAATTTCTACTTATTATGTTGCAACGAAATTTTAAGGCAGCACCGTCAACAGCAAAACCTTCACTTTAGACGCACGACTCGTAGGGTAGGAGAAACTTGATTTACATTTTTCTTCTCGCCTCTCAACTCCACACTCCCGTCTTCCTTATGTGAGACTGACCACGTCCACCAGTACTCAACATGTTGAGTGATTAGTCAGCGGCTTTGTTGAAAAAGATGAAATATAACGAAGGATTACATACACAAACGTCAAACATAAAACATAAACATAACACATGACACCACAACTTGTCACTTCAAAATAAAAAAGGATAGCCAATCATTCAAACAAAGATCAGCAAATCGAAAAGCCGAAACGGGACCTCTCACTTACGCCAGAGAGTCGATACCGAATCAGCAATTCGACATCGAATTGGTCTTAAAAATTCCGCAGGATTATAAATGATGGACTGTATACGCATGCAATTTAATTCATTTTACCTACTCATCAATAACTGATAGACCGTGCCTGACTCATCCATATAATATTATAGGTCCTGCGAAATATTAATGAAACCGAACAAACAGACTGCATACATAAAACGTCCATTTTATGTCATATTCACGTTCATACGTCCATATGACCTATTCATTGATCTCGTAAATAAATGGATAAACAAAGAACGCTTCTAATGCTGCTAATTTACGAGGTCAAAATCTAAACAAAAACAACTGACTGGGACAGCTGTGAGCATGCGCAGTAGATACATGTATTGTGCGTAGACAAAATATGGCCAATGAAAATGAAGGAATTTCGAAACTTAGAACAGTTGTTCGAAAGATAAAACACTGCGCAGGCGTTAGGCTGTTCCGTTGCACAACTGTTCGTAGAATATTGACCCCAAATTTTCGCACAAATTATGCAAATCAAGCCGTATGAATTGTTTATCCATTTATTTTTTAGATCAGTGGACCTATTCAGAACATACATAAGACGTACATTTTAGTAAAAACATTTATATTACGTACATTTACATCCACCATTTTGGTTTTATGTTAAAGTGTAAAACACAAACAGGTCACTGTTTATTTATTTAATTCCTCGTGTCTAAGTTTAACTTTGTTTGAATCTCTGTTAATCCTAGTAATTCAAATCATTGGCTTAGAAAATCGTGTGTTTATTTTAGTGGCATGCAGACGTAATAATTAGAAATTGATAAAAAAAAAATTCTTGCCTCGACTGGGATTTAAACTCAGGACCCCTGAATTTCCAGTGCAATGCTCTAACCAACTAAGCTACCAGGAGCTGTTTCATTTCTACCTTTTCGAATGTAGATCAAATCTGGAACGCGAAATAAATGAAAAATAGTATAGAAGGACTAACCACACAGCGTTTTTATGCCTAGGGAGTTTATCGATACCGTGGGAAAAATCTAGATCGACGATGCATTTGATCTGAAATTTCGGGGTTTGACCCGAACCAAACCCAAATTTTTGGGGAGTTTCCCGGAATTCGACCGCAGCTCCTTATCTCATATTATCATCATCAAAACACAGTTATCGTCCCGCCATCGGGCGTCATCCTCATTGTCGTCTCGTGATCGATCGATTGCAAAAAGTCTAGCCGGGGAATCGAGTCCTCAGACCATCACACCAAAATCCAGCACTGTAGACAAGGCACTAGATCATTGAGTAATTATTGATAAAAAATGTTTGTAAGTAAAGTCTATACCAAGTCACTTGGACTAGTATAAAAACTAACTAAATCCCGACATCCATCGGCTTTTTCTTTGTCAAACATGGGCGGCGTAATTTCAAAAAACAGTACTAAAATTAATAATCAATAGACAGTATGTCAATCAATCATGATCGGCAATGGCCAATCAGATCTATTGAGTCCACGTTTACTGGTATCGAACGTGTACATGGAGGATGAAGCCAATCAGATAATATACCTATCCATTCTTACTTGTCTGGCTTCCAACGGGTACGAGGAGCAATCAGTATAAATTTTGCTATATTTTTCAATATGTGATGCAGTATATTGACAATACGTCTATTTTAGGCTTGGTCCAAGTAACTTCGTATAGACTATAAAACGTTCTAACTATACAGGTCCAGAGACAATTATAAGTGTGTAGACAGCTATACAGGTCCAGAGACAGGTCCGATACAGCTTTTCGAGACAGATCTGTCTACACAGACTGCTTTTCGAGACAGCTTTTCGTGACAGGTCTGTCTACATAGACTGCTTTTCGAGACATGTCTGTCTACACAGGCAGCTTTTCGAGACAGGTCTGTCTACACAGGCAGCTTTCTGAGACAGGTCTGTCTACACAGACAGCTTTTCGAGACAGGTCTGTCTATAGAGGCAGCTTTTCGAGACAGATCTGTCTATAGATACAGCTTTTCGAGACAGGTCTGTCTACACAGACAGCTTTTCGAGATAGGTCTGTCTACACAGATAGCTTTTCGAGACAGGTTAGTAGTAACGGGGGCACCTGAGCCTGAGAATTTTTTCGATACCGTGGGAAAAATCTGTAAATCGGCGGCGCCTTTGATCTGAAACAGCTATCCAGGTCTAGAGATAGGTTTGTATACACTTATACAGGGCTAGAGACAGGCCTGTATACAGCAATGGTAAGCAAGGGTTAGTTTGGGTTAGTTATAGGTTAGCACAGGACCCCCCACGTCGTTGGGTCAGTTAGGGAAGATTCGTAACTGACCCAACGACGTGGGGGGTCCTATGCTAACCTATAACTAACCCAAACTAACCCTTGCTTACCATTGCTGTATACAGGCCTGTCTCTAGCCCTGTATAAGTGTATACAAACCTATCTCTAGACCTGGATAGCTGTTTCAGATCAAAGGCGCCGCCGATTTACAGATTTTTCCCACGGTATCGAAAAAATTCTCAGGCTCAGGTGCCCCCGTTACTACTAACCTGTCTCGAAAAGCTATCTGTGTAGACAGACCTATCTCGAAAAGCTGTCTGTGTAGACAGACCTGTCTCGAAAAGCTGTATCTATAGACAGATCTGTCTCGAAAAGCTGCCTCTATAGACAGACCTGTCTCGAAAAGCTGTCTGTGTAGACAGACCTGTCTCAGAAAGCTGCCTGTGTAGACAGACCTGTCTCGAAAAGCTGCCTGTGTAGACAGACATGTCTCGAAAAGCAGTCTATGTAGACAGACCTGTCACGAAAAGCTGTCTCGAAAAGCAGTCTGTGTAGACAGATCTGTCTCGAAAAGCTGTATCGGACCTGTCTCTGGACCTGTATAGCTGTCTACACACTTATAATTGTCTCTGGACCTGTATAGTTAGAACGTTTTATAGTCTATACGAAGTTACTTGGACCAAGCCTAAAATAGACGTATTGTCAATATACTGCATCACATATTGAAAAATATAGCAAAATTTATACTGATTGCTCCTCGTACCCGTTGGAAGCCAGACAAGTAAGAATGGATAGGTATATTATCTGATTGGCTTCATCCTCCATGTACACGTTCGATACCAGTAAACGTGGACTCAATAGATCTGATTGGCCATTGCCGATCATGATTGATTGACATACTGTCTATTGATTATTAATTTTAGTACTGTTTTTTGAAATTACGCCGCCCATGTTTGACAAAGAAAAAGCCGATGGATGTCGGGATTTAGTTAGTTTTTATGCTAGTCCAAGTGACTTGGTATAGACTTTACTTACAAACATTTTTTATCAATAATTACTCAATGATCTAGTGCCTTGTCTACAGTGCTGGATTTTGGTGTGATGGTCTGAGGACTCGATTCCCCGGCTAGACTTTTTGCAATCGATCGATCACGAGACGACAATGAGGATGACGCCCGATGGCGGGACGATAACTGTGTTTTGATGATGATAATATGAGATAAGGAGCTGCGGTCGAATTCCGGGAAACTCCCCAAAAATTTGGGTTTGGTTCGGGTCAAACCCCGAAATTTCAGATCAAATGCATCGTCGATCTAGATTTTTCCCACGGTATCGATAAACTCCCTAGGCATAAAAACGCTGTGTGGTTAGTCCTTCTATACTATTTTTCATTTATTTCGCGTTCCAGATTTGATCTACATTCGAAAAGGTAGAAATGAAACAGCTCCTGGTAGCTTAGTTGGTTAGAGCATTGCACTGGAAATTCAGGGGTCCTGAGTTTAAATCCCAGTCGAGGCAAGAATTTTTTTTTATCAATTTCTAATTATTACGTCTGCATGCCACTAAAATAAACACACGATTTTCTAAGCCAATGATTTGAATTACTAGGATTAACAGAGATTCAAACAAAGTTAAACTTAGACACGAGGAATTAAATAAATAAACAGTGACCTGTTTGTGTTTTACACTTTAACATAAAACCAAAATGGTGGATGTAAATGTACGTAATATAAATGTTTTTACTAAAATGTACGTCTTATGTATGTTCTGAATAGGTCCACTGATCTAAAAAATAAATGGATAAACAATTCATACGGCTTGATTTGCATAATTTGTGCGAAAATTTGGGGTCAATATTCTACGAACAGTTGTGCAACGGAACAGCCTAACGCCTGCGCAGTGTTTTATCTTTCGAACAACTGTTCTAAGTTTCGAAATTCCTTCATTTTCATTGGCCATATTTTGTCTACGCACAATACATGTATCTACTGCGCATGCTCACAGCTGTCCCAGTCAGTTGTTTTTGTTTAGATTTTGACCTCGTAAATTAGCAGCATTAGAAGCGTTCTTTGTTTATCCATTTATTTACGAGATCAATGAATAGGTCATATGGACGTATGAACGTGAATATGACATAAAATGGACGTTTTATGTGTGCAGTGTGTTTGTTCGGTTTCATTAATATTTTGCAGGACCTATAATATTATATGGATGAGTCAGGCACGGTCTATCAGTTATTGATGAGTAGGTAAAATGAATTAAATTGCATGCGTATACAGTCCATCATTTATAATCCTGCGGAATTTTTAGGACCAATTCGATGTCGAATTGCTGATCCGGTATCGACTCTCTGGCGTAAGTGAGAGGTCCCGTTTCGGCTTTTCGATTTGCTGATCTTTGTTTGAATGATTGGCTATCCTTTTTTATTTTGAAGTGACAAGTTGTGGTGTCATGTGTTATGTTTATGTTTTATGTTTGACGTTTGTGTATGTAATCCTTCGTTATATTTCATCTTTTCAACAAAGCCGCTGACTAATCACTCAACATGTTGAGTGCTGGTGGACGCGGTCAGTCTCACATAAGGAAGACGGGAGTGTGGAGTTGAGAGACGAGAAGAAAAATGTAAATTTTAGTTTCTCCTACCCTACGAGTCGTGCGTCTAAAGTGAAGGTTTTGCTGTTGACGGTGCTGCCTTAAGATTTCGTTGCAACATAATAATTCAAAATTGAAATTATTTTCAACGCGAAAGGAATCTTTAGAAGTAAAAATAGTTTGAATTGAAGCGAAAAAAAAATTATAAAATAATAAACATAATCTATCATCTATCATTCAAATTTGAAGGTCGATTTTTCTCTCGTTTTTCATACCACCGTCTATTTGATGTCGATACGAAATTCGACAATAATACATATGAATCACTCTCCATCCGATATCGAAATAGGTATCGAATGACAGCTAGCGAGCCATAGCGACTTGTGACAAGATAAGAATCCCCTAGCTGATACTCCAATATGAGTTGGTGTGACTCCCTACGATTGTACGTCAATGGTCACCTGATCTCACACCTGTTTTTTGCCTAATCCTTCCTTCTTTTGCTCTTCATACGGAAAGTGTCGACTTAAAAAAGCTTAACAATATAGTATTCGATGGCCTATCCTAATATTGAGCACAATGCTCTCGTTGAATTTTGTTTAAATTATTATAGCCTAACCTAGTCTAGAGGTCATAAATAAAAAGCAGAAAAATATAATAACAAAAAATTTATTTAGCAGAAAATTTACAACTTCATAATTTAGGTTCTACGTTCGGGTTTTGCAAAATAATGAGATGGTATCCTTTTTTGTTCAACAAATTGTGAAAATTCGCAAGGCAAATAAAGTCGATTAGGTATATCAGTTTCACCCTTACATCTGGGGCATGTATACTTAATGGGGATTGGCATTGTAAACAGTATCAAGTCTATCAACGTAATGCTTCATTTCAATGAGAAAGTCTCCTGTTATACAATTTTGAAGTTTGATAATTATTACTAATGCGGCATGTTTTGAATAGACTCCTGTGATAACACTTGGTACTTTGGGAGACTTGGGTAAAATTCGAATACTAGCTATTTTGAATCCTATTCGAATCCTGTATTAGAATCCTACGGAAAGAGACCCGACGTCGGTTGAATCAGAAAAAAGTATAGTGCAACTTTGTGCTCATTATTATGCTGCTTTGATATTTCAAAAATTCCGAGTGCTTTCCAGAGATATCCGGAAAACCCCGAAATTCGCCAGAAATGATTTTATTTTTCCAATACCGCTTGTCAATAATAGGCAATCATCCTTACGCTTATAATCCTTGGTTTGTGTCAATATCGGCGCTTGTCAATAATGGGCAGTCCTCTCGACGCTTATAATCCTTGGTTTGTGTCAATCAATAGCTGTCTTTCTCTGTTCCTTTACGTTACATCTTTCTTGTCTCTCGAGTAACGAAATTTGCCCGTGACGCGTTTTTCAAATCACTCTCCATTGTCGTCCAAATAGCAGAAAGCCGTTTAAGAAGTTTCTTTTCAAAAATTATTGAAATGGAAATAATCTTGATACAATTTTGGAACATAAATAAAAGTTGTAGGATATCTTAAGTGTGTGCTGGCGCTATTTGACTGTGGGTTTGGGTTGGTGGTCTACAGAGATCAATGGTGGCTCCATCTCTGTCATTCTCAGGAGAATAAAACATAGTTTATACTAAAGCTTATTTTTATTCTCAACAATCATTGCCAATATGGTTAATAGGACTGTGAGTGCGACTACCATCTAAATTGTAGCAATATTCATAATCATAAAAATGAAATACGTCTTTATCGTCACCCTTGAATTTTTTTTTTTTTCAATATATATTGAGTATTTAAATAGAAACAGATCCCAAATTTCCGCCTGAGAACGAAATCCGCGAACGTACTCCTCTGGAAGTAATTCGTATAAACTGCTAATTTCTCACATTCCTGAATATCTAGCTTGGAAGTACTGGAATACTTTTTTCCTCAACCCATGTTATTTCTGGATGACATGATTTAAAAATTCCACCACATTGATTGCAGATCTTGGCAGATGTTCGGCAACTCCCATGACGTTACAGGTTATCCTGGTACTGGCAGATATGAATAGGCTTTTAGAGGGTTATGATCCTATTAATACTCATATTTAGAGCTTAAAGTTGTTGGAGCATCCAGCCTGTAAGAGACATTGTTTAGTATATAACACTGCAATTGAAATGATACACACCGCTTTCTTTTTCCTAGAATTCTGTGAACTTTTTGTTTAGGATGACTGAAAACCTAAATGACCAAATTTATTTATGAGCAGGGGGTGGTAGTGGCAGCCGGTATCCACTTCCAGTTTCAACTTGAAAGTGGTTGTCATATTTTAGTCCTCTATGTTATTCCATAGTTACCCTGATTTGTTGAAGGAAAAACTAGTTTTAAAACCCCTTCTTCTCGTTTACGTGTACGCATGTTTGTTGAATTCGGTGGGTCGGTTGCTCAAGAATGTGCGAAGTTAGTTTTCTCATATCCTTGCGCTATTTAACTGTTTGCTCTAAATTATTTTTTCGCATACGCATTTTCTGCTATCCTGGTAAGTGTGTCATAAAATCAATCAGTCCTCCGTCCGTCCTAATACTGAATAGGTATGCCACAGCTAATTTCAAAACGTGCTTCACGCTGATAGGGTCCTGCTTTGATGAAAGCCGCTATGTTGCAATTCGGTTCTTGAAAGATGTTTTGACAAGACTAACGTCTTCCTCCTGCTTCACCAGGTGTTGGCTCGGTGCTAGAGACACCGAAGATGACCAACCCATTGATTTATCGGTGCCTCCAAATCGCAATACTCACACCACCGGCATGTGGCTGATATTGAAGGTCCTGAAAATAATTGAATTATATTTAAAAAATTCGCTTAATGTCAACTTACCCGCAAAAGTCTAGCTTGCTTCATCATGGGGGCGGCGGGATCTCCAGCCTTTCGTTTGGAGGCTCTCTTGGAGCTGGGTGTTTGGGTGGTGTTGGATAGCCCCCTCTGCTTCAAAAATCCCACCACATTGGTTACAGATCTTGGAAGATGTTTAGCAATCCCATGACGTTTCAGGTTATCTCCTTCCTGGTGAACCATTTTGTGCACAAAATTAAAAATTCGCTGTTTATGGAGGTTTGTTTTAAAGTAAATGAAAAAATAAAACCAGTTTAAATTGGTTAAAGAACCTTCCTAAATTTTAGAAAAAGAAATTTGAGTTTTGTGCAAATGTAAGTGAAAAAGTAAATTCAAGTTGCTGCGTAAAAAACTATTGGAATTAAATTAAGAAATAGGTAGGTACTCAGGGTTGTCTGTATTTTTAAAAAACAAACAATATGTTTATGTGTTAAGGAAAATAAAAATAATTCAATAATCGAGGTTTGTGTTAATTTAAAATATGTCTCAGGGAATGATTTATCCTACATCACTTAGATATTTAAAAATAGTACTTACAGTTTTTCGAAACCGACACTTATCGCCCAAAAAACTAAACTTTGAAAATCCAGGCTCAAAGTACTGGTACTGGATGCTGCGTTTTTTATACAAAGAATAAAAATTGAATCCTCATCTTTTACAGGTAACAATAACAATGTATCCACTGAAATTTTGTATTGCATAGGGTATTGGCTCATAAAATGTCAACGATGCTAATTTAAATCTATTCTTTTAAATTTTGATAAATTGTTTGAATTTGTCACCTTTTAAAATAAAAATGGACATATTAATACCTATCTAACTTAATAATTACGCCTTAAACTAAAAAATTATCTTTAAAATGTGTTGTTGTTTTTCTCGGGCGGCTTCTGCGAATGGTCCTGATATAATTCAGATAAAAAAACTGCCGATTAAGCGTTTGCATTTAGCGGTGTTTTTTGTATGTGATACTTCGAAGTTTAAATCGGATTTTATAATAACAAGCTTCTTTCAGTTTGCTCAACCTCGTCACCAGTGGAAAATATAAAATTATTGTACAACAATTAATTTGATTTTAACCAAGTAAGTAAATATCTTATATACTAATATCAATCAACAACAAGACCTGTTTTTTATAGCAAAGGATTGAAAACACTGAGAAAATTACAAGACCTGAAGCCTCATAGAAAGTGAAATTTCCAATATTTTGACAGCGTTTTTTGTATGTTATGTTGTTAATTCGAAGTTTGAATCGGATTTTATAATAATTAAGCTCTTTCAGTCTTGTTTGAGACTCGTCAACAACAATAAAATTATTGCACAACAATTATCATTTTAACCAAGTAAGTGAATATCGATATCGATAGAATTATGGAATATTTTAGATATGGATTTGAAATCAATCAACAAGGCCTGTCTTTTTATAACAAAGGATCAAAAACACTGAGAAAATTATAAGATCTGGTATAAAGTGAAAGTTCCCAATATTTTCTACGATAGAGACCTCAAAATAATTGCCAATCTTTACTGGAACCAATAAACTATACAAATTAAGGTAGATCATAAAACTATTGTACAGAAATTATTATTTTAACCTAGTAAGTAAATATCTTATATACTTAGGTAATCGATACAATTGTGGCATATTTTTAGCTATGGATTTGAAATACTCATCGAATTTGACGATAACGCAGTGTTGCTCCTAAGACGTACCACCAAAATGATTGGATCATATTAAGCAGTTTATTGATGAAAAATATTCGCTTTTTGAAATCGTTGTCTTAAAAAATGTATGTTTTTAATAAAAAAACGAGGCCTCTTTCCCATCAAACGTTGGTTCCAACCAAGGATAATACACACTACTACTACAGGATAGCCTATCCTCATAAGGCCTGTGTGGAACAAATCCACTCTCTCCCCAACGTTAAATCACCAGTTGTGACGTAAGCAGCATGTTATTTCTCGCCTTGACGTAGGTTGTTTAAACAGCTGATGACTTAGTTATGGCGTCGTAAATGGTAGCACACGAGGTCAATGAGCAATACTGTAGGTGTGTATCATCCTTAAGTTCGAACACCCTCTACCAGGTACAACATGAAGCTAGCTGCTGGACCCTCATAGTTACGTCACCACCACAGCATCCTGTTATAAGACACATCAAACTTGACACATGTACTCTAAATGGCGCCACGGACGTGACCCAGGTCGCTATGACGTCATCACAGAACCCGAACCATGAATCGAACTTTGCACTATGTACTCTAAATGGCGCCACGGACCCGCACTGACGTAACCCATGTGACCCAGGTCGCTATGACGTCATCACAGAACCATGAAACGAACTTCGCACTATGTACTCTAAATGGCGCCACGAACGTGACCCAGGTCGCTATGACGTCATCACAGAACCTGAACCCTGAATCAAACTTTGCACTATGTACTCTAAATGACTCCACGGACGTGACCCAGGTCGCTATGACGTCATCACAGAACCCGAACCATGAATCAAACTTTGCACTATGTACTCTAAATGACTCCACGGACGTGACTCAGGTCGCTATGACGTCATCACAGAACCCGGAACGACTCAAAACTCCCGCCATGACGTCATGACGTTTGACAGATGACGTTTGACAGATGACGTTTGACAGGTGACGTTTGACAGGTGACGGTTGACAGGTGACGTTTGACAGGTGACGGTTGACAGATGACGGTTGGGAAAAAAATTCCCCCCACCCCTTTTTCTGGTACCCATATTATCCGGGGGCCCCTTTTTGGGGGGCGCAGCCCTGCGGGCCCCCTTTTTGGGGGCGGAGCCCTGCGGGCCCCCAACTACAGCATCCTGTATTACGAACTTCACACTATGTACGCTAGATGGCGCCATGACGTTTGACAAGATGGCGCCGACGATGCATCCACCTTCGTGTCAACGGCGGCGCATCCACCACGTGTCAAGAATGAAAGATTGAGGTTATGGTCGGATTTTGATGCTAGGACCCGCTTTGACTATCTACTCATCCCATTTCGAATCCATTTTAAAAATTTTTGAACAGTAACTGTTTTTCTTGGTAAAAGTCCAAGTCTTTTATCAATTTAGAGAGATTTACTAGATGATTTTGAATTCTCTCAGCAAGTGTGCAGTTCATGGTCTCTAGACAACGACTGATGATGATGAGCTGCATTTTGTTTACGTAACCAATAATAGACGTGTCAATAGTTCTTTCAATTGTTCATATAAAGTTAAATTGGGGCATTGTATATCAAATTTTAATAAATCAATTTTATCTGATGTCCTTAAAGAATTTGTAAACTCATTATATTCGAAATATCGGCCATTTTGGAAAAAGTATAGCATCCCATTTATGTATCTGAAAACACTATCGATAGATGAAGGTATTCCAATAAAGTCCTTCGAAATGTAACCAAACTTTTCCACGCCAAAGTTACATTCATTTATTATTAAATAGTAATTATCCTCGAAAAAGTAAATAGTTTTTCCAGCATACGAATTTACTGCACCTATTATTTTCCTATTGTTGAATTGTGCAGCAATTGTTTCCGAAACGTTTGATTTTCTAATTAACTGGAAGTTTTTATCATTGATGGCGAATATTTCAGATTCAATAATAATTATGATTTCTTCGGAAGGTCTCTGATAAACCGCAGTTATTTTCTCGAATTTAGGTAAAAACGGTAACACTGAATGAATAGATAAGTCCTTTGAAGTGAAATTTTTTGTTTCCAAATCCATTATCCATACTCGATCTTTGTTAATGATATATAGCTTTTGATGCAATATCAAAAATTGTAAGTCCTTAGGATCTACCTTACAAATATCCTGATAATTTGTCGGTTTGTGTGCAGGTACCAATGATGGAGTAGTAGTAGTAGTAGTAGTAGTAGTACTAGTAGTAGTACTTTTAGAGGAAGTAGGAGTACTCGTTTTACGATGAGTAGTAGTAGTAGTAGTAGGAGGAGTAGTTTTAGGATGAGAAGGAGGCGTGGAAATTGTGGTAGCTGAATTCTGTGTTTGCTTTTTCCCATACAGGTGCTGAATTCCTCTTACATCATCAGTACTTAAGTTGGAAATGTCACCATAATATGCATACATTAAGGAATTTGTTTCATCCGAATGACTTAATCCTAATGTATGTCCAATTTCATGAGCTAATACCCACAGCAAACTCGTTTGACCATAATTAGATATTTTTCCATCCAATCCAAAGTACCAATCTTCACTTCTATCCAAATGAATCTCGATACAATCATTATCGTCACCAGTCGGAGGATAAGCATGAGCCAATACCAGTCCTTTCCCATCAAAATCAAATTTACATGGTGATTTTGTACATTTGCTGTTGAAGGAATGCTGTTGTGTTCCAAATGATATCATTATGTTCGGTTTTGATGAGGACCAATTATTGATGAATTTCAAATTTGTTACATCAGACCAAAGTTTGAAGGCCTTTTGCACTACAGCATGAATTTCCTTTGCAGCATAACCAAAGGGAATATAATTAATCTGCCAAGTTAAAGTTCTTTTTGTCCATCTACCATCGTTTAATGTAAATGATTCAGGAACATCTTGCACACCACAGCGAGGTCTAGACATTAAGTTTAGCGTTTCATTATTGACCTGACCATCAATATCTTTCAGATGGTAAAATTCTTGAAAAGCGCTTATAGCTTCCGATATATCAGTTACTGCACTAACACCTGTACTGTTATCGGTTGCTGTTTCATTTTTCAGATAACCATAAGCAATTAGAAAATCACGAGGTTCAACAAGGCTCAGACTAATTCGACACAACTGACAAAATAATAAAAATTCAAGGCACTTCATGCTTGCACTAGAGTTTAATGCATACTAACATGTTTTAGTATATCGAAGACCCTTTTTATCTCATTTTTTAATATAACATAGAAAAACACACAAGTAATTTGCAACTATATATTTTTATTTTTTTTATTTTTTGAGTAATAAATTTACACATGTTTTACAATCAATTTTAAATGAATATTCAGGACCATCAATTACGTCATAGCCTCCAATAGCGTTTGCATCAAGTCTATGTCCCCAGCACGGTTTCATTAATTCAATCAACGTTTCTTCTGGTATTTTCAGCTTTGTGTTAAGCGTCTTGATGAAATACTTGTCAAACTTTGTTGGACACCTAATATTATTGATTAAATCATGAAGTTCATCGATATATTCAGGCTTTATCTGACGTGCGCCCATTATACATAGAAAAATTTCCCTATAGGCTCAAGTAGTAGTACTGCTGCCGCGAATGATATGTAGCAGACTAATACAACGACAGTAAATTTCAATACTGATGATACAGTGGTCACTATCGTCGGAGGTGTTTTTGTTGAGTTATTGTTAACTATCTGCTGTCTCGGTGGTTTTCTCCATTCACCACTATATCGATGAGTATGATTATGATATCGAATCCTTAATTTGTAATGCGTCACGTTTTCTGATAAGTTAATGGAAATTCGCATAGTAAAATTTTCCTATGGACTCGAGTAGCTGCACTGATGCCACGAATGTTATGTAG
Source organism: Ceutorhynchus assimilis (assembly GCA_917834065.1). Taxonomy (NCBI): domain Eukaryota; kingdom Metazoa; phylum Arthropoda; class Insecta; order Coleoptera; family Curculionidae; genus Ceutorhynchus; species Ceutorhynchus assimilis. Next base: position 14,950,218 of record OU892285.1, read on the forward strand.
TAGACTAGTCCAACGATGGTGAAATCAAAGTCGGCTGGTGACGTCACTATCGTTGGAGGCGCTGTTGTTGCTGTTGAGTTGATGTCATCAAAGTGTTTCGGAGGTGGTGGTGGTGGTGGTGGGAGCATAGTAAAGTTCTTCCAGTCACTGTCTCCGTGTGTACGATTAGGATATAAAATCCTTATCTTGTACTGGGTCACTTTGTCAGATAATTTTATGGAAAATATTGGGACATTTTCAACATAACCCGTTTTCATTTCAGCCCAATTTTGCGGCCAAGTTTCATCTGTCTTATTGAGACAAATAAAGACACTTTGTGCATTTCTAGGCTGATGAATATAAAATACGCCATTTACTAATGCAGTCAAGAGCACAAAACTTGATGTTAACGCGACCATGGCTGATTTGTTACTAATAAATAAAAATACCATTTTTTATAGTTAAATTTTATTTTAATTCTAGAAATTATATAGGCATACAATCAGAAATCCAATTATGAATAACAAAACAATTTCTTAAACTACACATATAATTCTTATCAGTTAAATGACTCATACATTTTGGAATATCTCGACTAAACTTTGTCATCGAAGAAGTCCAGGTGGCATCTAGAGTTTCCAGGTTTATTATTTTCGGGCATCTTTGACCATCATCATCAATTTTACTAATTTTTTCATCGAGAAAATCCTTTTTCTGGTGACCTCGAACATAAACTATATCAGCATCACACATTTGTTCCTTGATTATATCATCGATCTTTTCATAGTTGACGTAACCTTTTGCAAATAGAAGACCATGCACTTGATGCGTCGCATGGTTCACTTGCTTTTTATCGTAGGTCGAGAGGGAATAGTACTTTATCGGCATTTCAAATAAATAATGATTTGCTTGGTGTCCATTTGTAATAGCCATTTCTTTAGCGAAAAATTTGGTATTATTATTTGAGGTTATGTTAAAACCCTGGATGTCGACCGAAAGAACCTTCATGATGGACTGCTAGACAAAGACTAATTAATTTTTCTAACAATCTCACTAAGTGGCAGGTGTTCCATTATGCAATCATGAATGATGACGCAATAGGCTTTCGTTTTATCGGGAAAACCAGTTCTTGTCTCAATTTCAATTTTAACATCGATCGCTGAGGATTTTAGACTTTCATCACGTCGAGAGCAATCAATCACAAAAAGAGAATTTTCCGAAAATTTTTCGTAATCTAATAAAGATCGTTTCGAGCCCAACGATGCATTCGTAAAGCTTGGATAGAATTCTGTATAGGAGCAATGAGCATCAATGAAATCTTTTCTACCAAAATCAAGATTCTGGCGCTCATACGGATAATATTCTCCATTCAAAAACAATCTAACATTGGATATATTGAGGTTATCGAATTTTGTTGTATCTTTTTTGAAATCATCTTTTCGGTCCTGTTGAAAAGCTACTATGACATATCGAGGGCAATCAACACTAGTTGTAGTTTTCACACTCCACATTTCTTTTGTTGAGCCTACGTTAAGAGCAGGTAATTCATGGAGTTCCCATTTTCTAAAAGGAATTAAAATGGGCCGATCGCTCTTGACAGACTGTAAAAGTTGTATTTTCAGACTATCATTTGGAATGATATGTTTCACTTTTAAGTCAATGTTTTCTATTGAAAGTTCTGCTTTAGTATCAGCTCCAGTGATTAGCATACAATTGGCATCGTTGCGAGCTCTCACCAAACGTAAAGTATGCTTTCCAGATATAGCCATTTTGTAGTCGGTAAAAATCCCCAATAAATGGTAGAGAGGAATTCTCATGAAGAATGCACCATCTGTATAAGTTGCTGGAACGTCGGGATAATTCCAGCCGGCAACATTTAAATGATTACTATCTTCTTCAGTATAGCACAAATAGCCTCGAATTAGACTCGTAATACCAGGATCTTTTACATGTTCCATTTCAATCCCGTTCAACAAATATGTGATTGAATCAAAGAAAAATGCACCGGCATTGTTGACGAATTTAACGTTGCCAGCTCCAGCAGTTTTCTTTAACTTTCCTCTTATCGATAAAGCTGCATCATGCATTAGCACCCACGCATCGTTTCTATTAATTGAAATTTCAATAATATCATTATTCTCAAATGATTTGATGTAAGGCAAATAAGTATGAGAATCGATGCGACTTATTGAATCATCGCTTAGCGGCGTTTTGTAAAGATCTAACACTCGGTTTGACAACATAGCCGATTGATTGGAGAAAATAACGGTTTATTGAATTTAACTTTCCACCCAACTTTCTTGTTGAACGACGTTTTGCAACTGATGATGCAGTAGAAGGAATGTCTCTTTTATATTCCCCAATCACTAGGACCATTTTTTCGAAGCTCCAATCTAATGATAATTTCTTCGCCTCGAAAATTAACCAAATTGAAATCTTGGTCCAATACTGTTAAAGTAATATTATTTATTTCGTTACACACCACTGGAAGATAGATCAAATTTTTGGGTATTTCGTCGATGGCAAATCCTGGATCAACGCTAATCGGAAATTCGTACAATGTATGCGTCGGTTTATTGTTATAGTAAGCTCCCACAGTTATGTTACTATCAATGTGAATAGTTCTCACTTTCACAATATTAACAGGTAAATCGGATTCGTGCACTTCTCCAGCGGCGTAAGAATGTTTTGAAAATCCCAACAGTTTTGCAAGAGGGCTTTCGGTTTCAAATTGGATGTCAAAGTCTCGATGAAAAATTTCACACTTTAACGTATTATTGTTGGGCTTCAAATAAAAAATCTCCTCTTCTTCCACTTCACTTTTCAATATCTGGTTTGACTTCTGCGCTAGTTTTTTCCTGAGATAGTTTTGGATATCTGATATTTCGTACGAGCCTGCTGGTATAGGTATATAACTTTTTTTATTGTTTTTAGTATCAAAATAATAAAAATCTGTATTCTTGTCAATATTTGGAATCGTGTTGTACGAATGAAACCCAATTAAAGCTAATCCGTACTGATAATTTGGGTTCAATTGAATGGGATTAGGCAGTGGCGGCTCGCCTATATGGGCAAGGTGGGCACCGCCACCCTGGCGAAAAAATAAGAAAATCATAAAAATTATTTGATATAAATTAGTCAAAACCAAATAAGCACCACTGTTAAAAACACCTTTGCTTTTATTAAATTTTGATTAATCCTAGTAAAGTGTTTGTTCCCATTTACAATATAAATTTTTCGTGAACACTTCATTTGCTTACCTATATTATTGTACCTAAATGGAAATAGACACTTCAGCGGGGTCATTCAAAATTTGAAAAAAAAATAAAGGTGTTTGAAAAAGTGGTCCTTATTTCGTTTTGAGTAGTTTAAAAACAATTTATCGTTATTATATTATAGCAAATTTTGGCATTGGCACTGAGAAATTATAATTATTAAGATAACAATAATAAACGTTTTATTCGATTGGACTAATAGGTACCACCATTCATGCCTTTTTAAAGCATATTATACCTACGTTAATTCCGCGAGTTGGGCGAGCGGATGGGCACTGATGTTCCTCGCCACCTCGACCGTCGTACAATACGACCTGATGCGATTTTTCTGGCGCCTCCGTCATATTCAAATAAGATCCATACACAGAAATTAGGTCCGGCTGGCGGGGATTCGAGATCGCCACCTCCTTCCATCCTTGTCGCTCGTCGCAAAGCAGCGTAGCGCTGTCGTGCGGCATTTTTCACATTTGTAAGTAGAGGTGTTAATTTCCAATAAATGGCAGTTATACCTATTCTTTAAAAAGTAATTTTTGATTTGAATTATTGAACAACTTTTTCAAAGATTGGCAACAAATTTTAAATTAATCAGTAGGTTGGGTGGTTGGGGATGGAAGGGTATAATATTCATTGACAACTAGAAAATATTAAAGCGAAAATAAAAAGGTTAATTTTTTATTAAACTACCTATACCTAGTATATGGAATGGAATAGGCCTGCAGGATTTCCACAACTACACCGCTGATAACTTGCTCACAGCATTGCTCCAGGCTCCGCCAGTTTACGTTTGAAGTTTTGGAGTTTGAACTTGTTTTGTTTGACCGTATAGCGTAAAGTTAACCGATAATCTTTAACTTCTACTTTTGCTTTTTTTAGTAGTGCAGTGTGCAGGTAGAACTGGTAAAAGTTAATTTTTAGTGAATATAAATCATGAAGCCGTGTCACGATATCGTTTGTAGCCTGTTAGAAACGCCGTTTTCACGTCGAAATGAAATAGAGCGACGCCAAATTGTAGATGCGGGTCGGCCAATTTCAAATATATTGATATCATCTGACGATAAGAAAGGTTCCAAAAAATTTTGTAGAACCTTCCAGTCTTCAACTTTTGATTTAAAAAAATGGCTTTGTGGTAGCCACTATTTGCATCAATTGTACTGTTGGCCATGTATATTATTTTCAAACAACAGGGTAGGTGTTTGGGTATCCAGCGGGTATAGCGATATCAAACATTTATCAGAGGCATCGAAAAAACATGAGGGGTCAAAAGATCACATGAAAAATTTTGCGGCTCTAAAAAATTTTGAAAGAAACTTTACTATTAAGGATGCAATTATTGGAGCGACGTTGATTTCCAAGCAGGTCTATAATGAGAATGTCCGAAAAAATAGAAAATTACTGACGTATTTAATAGATACCACCGTATTTTTAGCAAAGCAAGAACTAGCTTTTAGAGGACATGACGAGAGCGAAGACTCTTTAAATTTAGGGAATTTCAGGGAATTGTTCAATATACTAATAAAAAATGACGTTGAAATATTGGAGCACATCAAAAAAATTGATAATGTTTTCAAAGGAGTTTCAAAAACCGTACAGAATGAATTAATTACTTGCATTTCTGAGTATTTAAAGGAGACCATTAGTGACGAAATAAAGTCGGCAAAATTTTTTGGTGTGCAAGTTGACGATACCACTGATATTGTAGAGAAATCACAATGTGCTATTTCCGTTCGATATGTTTCAAATCAGGGTTGGGTAAGAGAAAGGTTTCTGGGATTTTATGACGTTAGCGAAGATAGAGCCGCTAATGCTATGTATGCATTGCTGTCGTCAGTACTGCAGCCATATGATTTCAAAAATAAATTGGTAGCACAGTGTTACGACGGTGCGAGTGTTATGGCAGGCTCTCTCAACGGACTTCAAGCTAAAGTCAAACAAGAAGCACCCAACGCCCTTTTCACCCATTGTTGTGCTCACAGGCTCAATTTGGTTTTACAAAATGGGTCTAAATGTATAAAAAAATGTCGAATTTATTTTCAGACACTTACTTCAATACCTTCTTTCTTTAATACTTCGGCAAAAAGAACATTTGCGTTGCACTCAGTAACCAGCACAAGAATACCTAGGTCGTGCGAGACCCGTTGGTCATCCCGATCTAAAACTGTTAACGTGGTATATTCGGAGTGGGAAAATTTAAAAATTGTGTTTAAAAACATTTCGGACGATCCAACCTCAGGTGCAGAATCCGCGAACGGGGCCAGGGGATATTCAAGAAATTTAAACTCCCTGGAATTCGCTTTTTTAACAAGTGTATACAATGAATTTTTCAATATAACGGACATACTTTTTAATATTTTACAAAAGAAAACATTGGACATAAATTACTGTCAAAAACAAATTCAGCTAGCTCTAAACCGAATTCGAGCTTTACGTAATGATGGAGAATTTGAAAAACTTTTTAATTTTGCTAACGAAAGAGTGTGTAAAAGTGAATCACCTGGACCCGCTAGAAGAGTAAGACACGAAATTGATAATAATGAAAACATTTCATTCCGGGCTTTATATTTTGAAATATTGGATAACATAATTAACCAAATAGAGATTCGTTTTGCAGACTTGAAAGACCTTAGATTTTTTTCACTTGTTGACTCTTCAAAATTTAAAATTTTTGAAAAAGATTTCCCCGTTGAGCTTCTAAACAATTTATTTACCCAATACCCTAACGTATTTTTAGATAAACAGAAACTAAAAAATGAACTAAGTGTGATTTATGCCGATACAGATTATAGCAATTTACAGCTACACGAAATTTTAAAACATTTTATAGATAATGATTTTTGCGAAATATTTCCTGAATCATACACCTTGTGTGTCTTGGTAGCTTCCATACCAGCAACTTCTGTCTCGGTTGAACGCAATTTTTCAGCTTTAAAACGTATTCTTTCGTTTACCAGAAATTCTATGTTACAAAACCGATTAACGTCACTGTCTTTAATTTCAATTGAAAAGGAACTACTGCACACTTTATATCAAAACAATGAACAATTCATAAATTCCATTATTCATAAATTTGCTTTATTAAAAGACAGAAGAATTAATTTGACATACAAGCAGTGAAGAGTTAATATGCCAATTGCCATCAATTCGCTATTTTCTTATTTTTATAGGTAAATCTTTTTAGCGTTAAATTTTTGCTTGCTGGTGTAAATAGTTGTTTAGAGTTCTATTTTTATTTTTCTTACCTATAATCATAGGCATTATTTGAGTTTTGATTTGTATTATTTTATCTTATGTTTTTAAATGAACTTAATTTAATTTACTTTGTTATTTGTTTTTAAATACCCTCTCGCCTCCCACCCCTAGCTATCCATTTTGCCTTATTCTTATCCTATTCCTTCCTGGCAAAAGTAACCCCAGACCCCCACGTGGTTCTTGCTGGAACAATATTTTGTTAAAATTGCATATTAGGTAAGTATTTTTAAATCAAATTTTTAAATATTTCACAAATTACATTGGCGAAAATAGGGCTCCATTTTCTGCAATAGGAAAAATACAAAAAGCCTTATAAGTCCGAGGGTAAATACTTATTTTTAAGAAAAGAAATTATCCAACAAAACTCAAAAAACTCATATTTTAACGATATTTTTTTACCCCTAAAATTTTCTTCTCTTCATCTAAGATCGTGACCTTGAAAGCGCTATTTTGTTTTATTGCCCACCCTTATTTAAACACCACGAGCCGCCACTGGGATTAGGAAAATCTATAGAGAGCGTAGGTGTACGACTCTTCAATGTGAATATCACTGACATGACTAACTGAATGTACAAAGTGCTATTTACTTTTATATAGAAATCTGATGCACAAGTGTCCACAATTACTCGTATTGAATTTCTGATATTGATCTCTATTATAGAAAATTCTAACTTTATTCGTCGTTGATCCAGCAGCATTAAAATAACAAACTAATTCTTTCGGCGGTTTCAAATTACCAAAACTATCAAAATATTCCACATAATTTCCACGTTTTTTATAAGCTACCCAATGAGTACCAGCGTTTTTATTCGAGTCCAAGTTCACTACGGCACTTTCATTAAATTTCGGTTTTTCAGGAAGAGTATCTCGCATAAAAACTCCTTTAAAATATGGTACTTTCAATTTATTTACAAAATGTTTTATCTCATGATCATATAGGGATCTATTAGGTAGCTTTATTGGCAGTTTTTTGACTGTTGTTTTTTCAAGTATAAGCCAAATCCTCGTGGAGTTTTTCTTAAATAAAGGCCGGCACCTTTTTTCCCAATCTCCTCCATAGCTTTGGATTGACCATTTTCTTGTAACTTTTGCCGTGCATTCCGTGCATCTATAACAGTTTTCGCTATAGCAGATGCGCCTCCAGTGAGACTGCCCAATGCTGACAGACCAGCAAACAGAGGAATAAGTGGAATTATTCCACCTGTTTTAGATTCAAAGGGAATTATACGAGGTACCCGTACTTTTTTACGTCCACCAGATTTTTTCAGAGCAGCTCGAGCGACACGCAAAGCTGCTAAGGAAGCTTTTCTTAGAGATTTATTGTTCCCCGGGTCGATTTTGAAAGATTTTTTCAAATGATTTTTGATAGGTTTCAGTATATGTTTCCTAAATGATCCGGCAGCACAACCCATTCCCAATTTGCGTTTCACTTTCATCGTATTTGTAATGAGCCAAGCTGCAGACTTTTCACCCAAACTGGAATCGTTTGCTTTTACTCGTTCCCAAGCACGGTTCTCCAACTCAAAATCTGCTTTATGTCTATCGGATAATGATGAATTTTCCGAATACTTTATATCGTGCTGCTTACAGGCAGCGTCCAATGGATTAATTCCTTTATCACCACGCGCTAAACGTTGCTTCAGCTTAGTCCCTGGACCACAAAACTGATAGGTAGGAACGTGTATTTCAACAGGTAACTTATTAATTATTGAATTCACTAGACCACTACCTGTATGCTGTTCAAAGGTTAGCATATTAATGAGTAACTATCATCTTTTATACCTTTATATAGGATTGGCGGCCTCCCCATCCATCCATTTTCTATAAATAGTTAGTTTTCGATACTTTTTCGTCTCATTTCCAAAATGCAGTTTATACCGCAGAATCTAAAATTGTCCGTAGAAAATTTGGATTTTATCGAAACCTCTAAAAATGCTGGTAGACATAGTAAATTGCTACCAAACTGTTTTCGCGCCATATTTTGTGGACCCAGCGGTTGTGGAAAAACCAATGCCCTTCTAACACTGCTTTTCAATCGGAACGGATTACGTTTTGAAAATATCTACGTGTATTCGAAATCATTGTACCAGCCAAAGTATAAATTACTGGAAGATGTTCTAAAAAGTGTAAAAGGTGTTGGATATTTTCCATTTAGAGATAATGATATGATAATTGATCCTGAGGAAGCCGAAAATAATTCAATTTTTATATTTGACGATGTATCATGTGATAAGCAGGATAAAATTCGCAAGTATTTTTCCATGGGCCGTCATAAAAACATCGATGTTACATATCTTTGCCAGACGTATTCTAAAATACCGAAACAGCTGATACGAGATAACTGCAACATATTAGTATTATTCAAACAGGATGATGTAAACTTGAAACATATCTTTGATGAACACGTATCACCTGATATGACCTATGATAATTTCAAAGATGTGTGTTTTAAATGCTGGAATGATGAAAAATTTAGTAGTTTGGTGATTGTAAAAGATTTTGACTTGAATAATGGTCGGTATCGTAAGGGCTTTGATGAGTATATAAAACTACATAATTAGTACTATAGTCTAGTTACAATGAAACCTTTAAACAATGAGGAGGTTGTACGTAAACAAAAAATTTTACAATTAGCCAACGATGTACGGAAAAAATATCAAGCCTTAAAATTAGGACGATCTGAGGAAGATGATACTTTAAATAAAATTTTCACACCTATCACAGCACCTCTTAAACAATTAGTGGAACAGCAAAAACAGCAAAAACTGAAACCGAAACAAGAGTTGCAACCTGTAAAACAACAACAAAAAGTACGGGTACCCTATAAAAATGTTAAGAGCCAAGATTTTGAAAATAAACGGTTACAAGAGACAAAACGTGAAGTGGATTTTCTACCTACCTATGATGTTACCAGTAAAGATGAACGAGATTTTGAAGACATTGACGATGATGATGGGAATAATTACGACTCATCACTTATTGACAGTAGCATGGTTGATGATAAATATTTAAGCCAATATCCAGATAATGTTTCTGAATATGTTTCAAATTATCTTAATGATTCCCCCAAAATTGATGTGAATCAAGGTCCGAAATATGATCCTATAACTTCTAGATGGATGTTAGGAAGTAAAATAATGGATTTCAATCAAAAAACTGGGAAGCTTTATATTGATAAAGAAGAATTTAATGCAACTTCAGGGCTTTATAATCTAATTTTTTATAAAGAACCAGGACAATATACAAACAATGATCTTGATGAATATAAAAGAATACTAGAAAAAACAAATGTATACAGAGTTGGTAACACGAGCGTTGGTAGACTGAAAGGGAATGGCGGTTTTAAATATACACAACTTGTCAAACCATTATTGGGACCAGAATCAAAAATAAGATCATTTTCAGCATCATCCTCCTTTAAAGGCAGCGGTTTTGATAAAATGTTGTATAGTGAAAAGCCTACAGAATATGTCTATTGGGATGATGTTAATGAACTAGTGGATAGATTGAGACTTTTATATGCATCTAAACAAGCTGGCAATACATCACATAATAATGAAATTTTATCAATTATTGAGGAACTTCGGGAAGCAAAAGTTATAAATTAAAGATGACGTGAAATTTTAGTTCTAGTTCCAAAATGAGTCTCGATAAATTCGGACGTCATTCAGGTGCATGCAAGCGAATACAACGTCCTTACACTAGACCGTCACCTTCGCTTCCTCGAACACTTGATGGAGACATTGATATGCAAAATTTGAAAATTTGTAACCTGAAATTGCCTTCGGAGAAAAGTGATGCTGTTACCAAAGACTATGTAGACGCTCAATTAAAAGACATGGTGGCAAGTGAACATATACTAATAAGGGATAACCAAACAAAAATTGGTCACTTGAAATCCAAGAATGAGCTATTAGAAAATGATATTGAATATAAATTGAAATCGAAAATAGTAGATTTAACTGAGAAGTATAGAGATGCAAGCCAGAAAATATCAGCTTTAGAGGAGCAGTGTAAAAACCATCTAATGAAAATATTAGCTTTAGAAGAACAACATAAGTTATTCAATATAACAGCTACTTATATAAGTATCGGTAAAAAGAGAATAGTTAGTGCTGGAAATGCTATAAATGATGGCGATCTGGTTCCTAAAGGGCAGTTAATTCAAATAATTGATGACAAAATGAAGGCTTTTATTCCGAAAAGCGACACAGGGAAAAAACCACCTGAGATGAAGATCAATACAGTTAAATCATCAAAGCATTAACTATGATCTGAATGTTTACTGTCATTATTCAATAGAATGTCGAAAGAAAAGGTGCAACTAGTTGATGAGCTACATAAACCGATTAGAAAAAACTTTCCTAGACGTCGAACCGTCATCAAAGGTTTGGACGATTTGTGGCAAACTGATCTGGCTCAAATGGATACTTATATGAAAGCGAATAAAATTTTTAAGTATATTCTTATGGTTATTGATTGCTTTTCAAAGTACGTGTGGGCAAAGCCATTGAAATCAAAGTCGGCTGGTGACGTCACTGAAGCCTTCGCTGCTATCTTGAAAGAGAGTAAACGATGCCCCAAATATTTGAACTCGGACCAAGGAAAAGAATTTTACAACTCCAATTTCCAACGGTTGATGAAACAATATAACATCAATCATTATAGTACTTTTAGCGTTAAAAAAGCTGCTATTGTCGAGCGTTCTATTCGAACCATAAAGGAAAAACTGTTCAAATATTTTAGTTTAAGTGGAACATATAGATGGATTGACGTTCTACCCAATATCATTAAAACCTATAATGAGCAAAAGCATAGTTTAACTAAAATGAGGCCTTGTGATGTTTCTAAGAAACATGAGAAAACGCTATTGAATACAGTGTATAATCACATTAAAATAGCAACCGGTCGAGCAAAATTTAGCGTAGGTGATGTTGTACGCATAAGTAAAGCAAAACATGTTTTTGAAAAAGGCTACACACCCAATTGGACAACTGAATTATTTATAATTAACCAAGTTAAAATAAGTGATCCTGTTATAACGTTAGTTGTTATACTCTAACCTAGCAGGGATTCTCCGGCTAGCTCAAAAATAGAATAGTCCTACTAAGTTATTGCATGAGACTCTAAGGGGTTGTAGTTTCTTGTTCTGTTGGATTATAGTAAAACACCTCAATGAAAGACCGAAATAACATTTACGTAGATATATATTATTATCTGATTAAAATAGTACAGGCAATGTGAGAGTAGTATAGGTACCTACAATTTAAAATAAACTGATAAGAGAACTTGTTACTTCAATTAAAAAGAAGGTGCACCCCATAGATTTAATAAATTATTCACTCTCGGTGATATCAATAATACCCTAAAGTTCAACTCCTATAATGATAAATTAGGAATCAAAAATACCTACTTATTTATGTAAAACTTTCGTGAGCTAAGCTCCCACTTGAATATTATAAACAATTAAACATATCCATACACTTACGGTTAATACCTAACTTAGTCAAGTACTTGAAGTTTAGGAATTTCCCTTGATTCTTGAGAAGAAAAATAGCTAAAGTTATCTTACTTGATACGTCGTTCACAATTACTTCTGGTTGACTTGTGTGTGTGTGTGTGACTGGGTTTCAAACCAGAATAGGCCTGACGGAAGAGGATTGCAATTTGTAACTTGGCTGAAGCAGTCCTCTACTTGAAGTTCGATATATGAATTCAAAACGACGACACGGGCGTCACGTGGATTCAAAAACTTGAATCTTGAAAGCTCGGAAAACCCTTGAAAAACTTGTAATTTGAAAACTTGAAAGCCTTGTGGTGGTGCCTCTCTCCTAACTCGGACAACGTAGTTGCCGGGTGGTAAGAAATCCTATAAGAAGTAATAAAAATTCTAAGCCCAAATTAAAGTAAGCAACACGTGCCAACTTACCAAAGTTCCAACAAAATCCCTACTAAGGTAAAACAGTTCCAATCAACGTGCAACAAAGCACCGGCAAAGCAGCCTCAACGAATTTAACAGAACGATTTTATTTGTGTGCTCAGTAAAATAAATCCCGCAATGGATGGACACTTGGCCAAAAATTTACTTGCACATGGACTTTGGATTTCTAAAATGGGTCTAGGAACAAGATGTCGGTGGTTCTTGAAGGTTTCGAGAAGAAGAAAGATTTTCACCAGGGTTCCAATGAAGAAACCTAACCTGGTAAGAACATGCGCCATGCACATGAAATAACGTCAAGAGAAAACAAGGTTGCTACAGCGAGCAGCAACACCAGTGGAGTAGCAACAGAACTAATGGGGTAGAAACAAATTCGAGCATTGCACTTAGTGCACCTAGTTCAAAATATTGTTCCCTGTTCCGAGTATTTCGGTACTTGGCGAATCGATACGATCTTACAGTAGATCGTCAACCCGTGAACGCAGCGTCGATGACGTACAAATACAATCAGCTGATGATTATTGATTTCAGCAAGCCAACCAAAACAAACTTAGAAAATCCCAAGGTAAGTTTTGTATTATAAAATTATAGTCAATATATGAATTATTTCTAGATAAGAAAGAAAATACCGAAGTGCAAAAATAAAGCCATCCCTACTCTCACCATGACAACAACTCGGCGAGTCAAATCAAGGAAGCCCCAGCTCTTGGGAATAAGGTAAGTAAAGTATTACGTTCATATATTTATGTCTAATTTTCCTTTGTTTGCAGACGGCCAGTTTAGCCGGCAGAAAATAAATGGTTTCAAAACAAATACCTAACCCAAAGCTAGTAAAACCTCTAATGGTGATTTTGGAACGTTACACTGTAACGTACCTTTTGAAAGATATGAATGATAGACCAATAAAAGGGGCATTTTACGGGGAGGAATTACAAAAAACTAAGAACCCTGACGTTTACCTTGTAGAGAAAGTGTTACGTAAAAAGGGCAATAAAGTGTTGGTGAAATGGCTTGGATTTGATGAGTCACACAACAGTTGGATAGATGCTGAAAATAAATTATGATTAATGTGCGCAGGTGCCTCCTTACCACCACCATCACCACTATTACCTTTAAACCTGAAATTGATCCGTGAAACTTTCAGTACTCAAATAGCAGCAGTTAAGAGTGTACGTTTTAAAATGTTGACTGACTACGAAAACGATCAGCTTGATCAAGTGTTAAAAATGTATGAAAAAGCTGCGAAGAAAAAAAGTGGAAAAAAAAACATGAGTATTAGTAGCGTGACTCAAGAACAACAACAACAACAACAAGTTGACCAAAATCAAGTGCAAGAAAATGATAATGGAGGCTGGTTTCTTCTCAGCTCAATCTTTCCGTGCGAGGAGAGTGGACTCAAGTTGGAAGTTGGTCTAAGTACTTCTGAAAAAGGAAATTTCCAGCCGTGTGTTAGAGTCCATATAAGTGATAGCGGCTGGATATTTTTTCAATTAGAAGAATGGAATCAATTTATGGTGAATCTCAACTGGCTTTTAAATGGATTTTTTGATACTCATTTGGAAATGAGTCATCTTCGATTTATCTGCTGCAAAAATATTATTGTTAGCGACGTCTCCACATCGGATGAATCCAAAATAATTTCTGTGACAAAAGACTTGCAAAATTTGTACTTAACAAGAAACAATGTGCGTGAACTATGTATGATGGATCGTTTTTTTATTTCTACGTGGATAGAAAAATTAAAGCAAGTTGATTTTCTCAAATATTATGATAATTTTTTAATTCATGTTAACCAATTATTGTTAAATCAGTGTGAGAGTCTTGATGATATTATATCAAATGTATGTAATAATTATAAGGATACTAACATAGAAAGTTACTGTTTAAGTGAATATATGCGATATTATAAAGCCAAATTACTAACTGATTTAAATAAATAGTTGTAGCTTATTTTTGATTTTGTTTTAATTGAGGATTTCCAGGTACCTACCAATAAAACAAACATAAGGATTCAGTTCAGAAATTTATTGTTAGCAATTTCAAATCAACTTAATACCTAGAGTACAATAATATTTTTTTTAATTCAATTTCAATTTCATTTTTATTTTTTACAGAAAGTATGGGTACGCTAAACCTAATAAATTAAACTCCTTAACTCAAATCTTATATCAAAAAAATCTTATATACATTCAAATCAACTTAATACCTAGAGTACAATAATAATATTTTTAATTCAATTTTCAATTTCAAATTCATTGTTTACAGTACGCTAAACTCCTTAACTAAATTCTTGAATTAAACAAAACTATTTTACCTAGTGGAACTCAAAGAAAATTGCAAATTATCTATTACAAATTACTATTATTACAAATTACTATTTGGTGCAGGTGCAGGTAATGCATTATAGTGCCCCCAGGGAAGAGTATGATGACTATTTTCAAGAATGCATCTTTTGTCGTCAAAAGGACTTAGAGCAATTTTGGTTTGTTTAACACTAAAAACGTTATGTTTGATGGACCGGATACAGCATTGTGAGGTGTTTTTAATCTCATTCATTTTCAAGCAATTTACATAATCATCGAAAGAAATTTTGTTTTTGACTACATTATATTTGACGCCCTTCGATTTTTTACAAACTTTCCCACCCTGGAGTTTGAACGAGTACATTTTAGATCTAAGTCCAACAAAGTGTGTCATTATTTGACCGTTGGCCTCATCCTTCATTAGACCCACAACTTTTTTATTTACTAGAGGTATATCATATGGATTTTCTCTAGGATAGTCGCTAGTATCAAATTTATCTAAATTAGGTTTAATTAATTCTTCATAAACGTCATCGCAACAAATTTCATAAATAAAGCTATCTGTATCAGTATACATGAGTTTTATTTGATTTACTAAAGAGCTTTGTTGCAACATAAATTGATAGTGAAAATCATACATGAGCGTTTTCGATATATCTAGTATAGCCATTCCAATGTAGAGAGGTTTATTGAAAATCAAGTTTGATTTATTCATTTCGATGGCTACTAAATTTTCATCGAAAATCGCTCGACTATGAAATAATGGACTTGCAATAAGATTCTGGGCTCCATATCGGCCACCCCATTTTTTAATCAATTTAACGATCCGATGTTTTCGAATATTTTCCATTGTTTTTCCGAACACCGCGTTGTTCATTAATTTGAACAGGTTTTTAACAAAATTGGTAATGGCCTGGGCACGTAGATTAGTATTTAAATCAATGTAAGATTTGAGCCAAGGTGCTTGTCGGAATGACAGAATTCTATGTAATTTTTTAATTTTCAAGCCATTAGCTAATGCCTGCTTCAAATTTCTGTAATGTAAGACATACTTATCTTTATCTGAGAGAGTGTTTAACAGTTTTGGATTTTTCGAATTTGGAGGTATTTTATGTTCGGAACAGAAAGGGAAATCTTTATGTAAATCATGTAATTCCCTCGGGTATTCTATATCAGCCTCTACTATGAATCCAGTATCGGCTTCATCTGACACTTGGGTTACATCAAAATTTGAAATTTCTTGTGCGTCTAGCCACTTGAAATTACCGTAGGGTAAATATTGACTCATAGCCCAACCGTACAAGTTATTAGCATCCAGGTACATTAAAAACTTTGATAGTTCCATGGGATTATATGTCGACATATATTTGTTGTTGGCCTCGGAATATCGGTTTGAGCACATCGAGATTCCGCCCCTCAACCCGCTTTCTACAAATAAAATTTGATCTACATCTTTCAAGAGTTCTAATTCACATTTCGTATATTTCAACATACAATCCCACGTGTGCCCAGGCAATGTATAGTACCATGCAGGATCTAAACCATAAGTACTATGAGAACTTTTTCGGAAATTTTCGAAAACATCGGCAAGCAATAAAACATCAGTTTTGAGGTATAAGTCTGAATATTGACCTAAATTACTAATTTCAAATTCGCGCCAGATAACTTGCGCATGTTGATATTTTTCATCGCTTATATGCTCATCGTTTAATTGATTGTAGAATTGGGCTTTTGATGGTAGTTCAGTTTCATTCAATTTATCTATAGTATTGATATAGTCATAACAAAAAACACCTTTCCGTGTTAATAATTGGAACTTTTCATTATCCAAATTTCGAAATTCTTTTTTTAAAATTTTCAAATCGTTAATATTTAAAGTTGAGGCTAATTCGTCCAGCGATGCACCCAAAAATCTGAGTGAATCGATGAATCGAATTTTAATGTGGGTATCACCAGAATCGTTGAGTGTAAATGAAATGTATTTTTCTTTATTGATAGGTAACAGACTCACTTTCCCTATTTTACTGTTTTCCCTGATTATGAAATGACTATCGTAGCCTGAGAGGTTGTGAAAGACCAGAGGAACTATGAATAATTTACGAAATTGCAAATTGCAAATTTTACAGGCAAATCCTCTGGATTTACCTGTAAAATGATCATGGTCATTTACAATTTTCCCATCCTTAAAGTCCTTTGCAGTGAAGGGTTTCTCACAAATGTGGCATGCTTTTGCTTGTGCACGAT
Source organism: Ceutorhynchus assimilis (assembly GCA_917834065.1). Classification (NCBI taxonomy): domain Eukaryota; kingdom Metazoa; phylum Arthropoda; class Insecta; order Coleoptera; family Curculionidae; genus Ceutorhynchus; species Ceutorhynchus assimilis. The sequence goes on from OU892285.1 coordinate 14,967,203, forward strand.
TTGGATGTGTGGAAATGGGGACTATATTTTTAATTTTTGATTCAACCATTTGCGCTACGTTAGCCATTTCACCAGTGAACCAGCTCATACAATCTTGCCCTCTATAACTTTTGAAGAATGACAATGAGTCATCATAGCTACATTTAACATAATAGCCTGCACTGAAAGCCTTATGATGTTGATAACGAATAGTTTTTATTTCAGGTTCGACATTTTCACTAACATTCTCTAAAAGAGACTCAAAATCGGCGTAAATAATGAAAGGAGCTTCTTGTTTATAGACATGATTTTTGAAGCGAACGGATTCGAAATTTGGAAATGAAATTTTACAATTATTTTTCCTCTCGCACAATACATTATGTTCTTGCAATTTTACTTCACTTGAAAAATAGTTGAGACACCTGTCACAAATAAATTTTTTATGATCATTTTTACTTGCCTGTGAAGATACAAGCCTAGATAAGTTTTTAATGTAACAAAAATGGAATTTTACGTCAACTTTTTCGTCCTCCTCCACAACAAGTTCATAATCATCAATTTTTTGAAAATATTTATCTTGAATTAAAAGTAAATTTATATGATTTTCCAATTTTGTTTTAGTTAATCTGGATGGTACAGTATTATATGACTTCCCAACCAATTCTAGAACGAAAACGTTGACGGAAATATTCAAATGACTATTCAATTTTTCAAATTTAGTTATTTGATCTAGGGTCATTGGTAATTCTAAACCAGTTGTTTTTAATTTGGTCTTGTATTGTGGATAGGAGCTAACACGATCTGGATTCATTTTTGTTGGATAAAGGGCCGATATGATTGCCCAGAAAAAACATGCTTCGTCATTGTAGTTTTTAACATTTACACAAGCATTTTTATTTGTAATTGCCTGAGGTAGCCTAATGTAAGATGAGCCCGCACCATTCCCACTTTCAAATTTATTGATATTTATTTCAAGATATACTATTTTACTTAATGCCCACCCACTATCCCGCTCTTGAAATTCTTCTAGGTCCGAAAGTATTTGATCTCTGATGTACTGATTGAAATAAGTAGCCAAATTTGTACCGGCATCAAGTATATCGTTTCTAGTTGAAAAATATTTGCATTCAGTTATCTCTTCATCCCGTTTGTTGATTATGAATTCGCCACAAAAGGTGCAGTTCACTTTCAACATAGGATGGGACTTGAGTACGTTTACGATTCTATTTTTGAACATAAAAAAAGCATCTTTGAAAAATTCTAAAACATCTTTGTGAACTAAATTTATGATTATTCCCGTCCTCATCCTACTTTTAAAAGCGGTCTGGACATCCTCCCATTTAATTCTCAATCTACGTTTTTTCGGTAGCAATGCATTACCTGCACCCGCTTTAAAAGGTTCCCTAACTAATTCTTTCTTAATCAAAATACGAATTTTTTTCAAATGACTTAATTGCGTTTGTAATTTTCTCTGAGTTCCTATTGGTAATAAAACATTTTTCGCATTGAATTTAAGAATTTGCCTAATTGAAGTATTTACATGTTTAATCCAGATACGTTTTTCCGCATCATTTGAATCTCGGACAATTTCCTCATAAGCTTTTTCAAAAACAGCAATAATTTCAGCACTTACATTTAGAATTTGTTTAAAATGTTCATCAGCCATTGTTGTTGTTGTTGTTGTTGTTGATGAGCTGTTGTTGAGCTGTATTGGAGTTGTTGTTGTTGTTGATGAGCTGTTGTTGAGCTGTATTGGAGTTGTTGTTGTTGTTGTTATTGAGGTGTCTTTGAGCTGTATTGGAGTTGTTGTTGTTGTTGATGAGCTGTTGTTGAGCTGTATTGGAGTTGTTGTTGTTGTTATTGAGGTGTCTTTGAGCTGTTGTTGAGCTGTCTCGAAGGTGTGTCTAATTAACAATATAAAAATGTAATAAATGTTATAAACTGAAAATAATATACTTACAATTTCAAAATTCAAAGACACGTTTCAAGAGCCCAAACCTCAAAGTGACCAAATTTTGATTCTATTATTAAACTAAAAATAGAATAACGTATTATTTTCAGGGTCTTTAAGAATAATGAAAAAATTACTTACATAGTTTTAACACTAAATACACACAATCAATTATAAATGTGACAGCGCCCAATTTTGAATTAGGTTTTCGTTGAAAAAATTCGATCTGGATGAGCACTGAAAAATAGATCTAAAAAAAGAGAAAAAATGTACTGTATGCTATATAATAAAAATAATATACTTACAATTTCAAAGACACGTTTCAAGAGCTCAAACCTCAAAGTGGCTAAATTTTGATTCTATTATTAAACTAAAAATAGAACAACGCATTATTATCAGGGTCTTTAAGAATAATGAAAATAATTACTTACATAGTTTTTAGCACTTAATACACACACACAATCAATTATAACTGAGGTAACGCCCAATTTTGAATTAAGTTTTCGTTGAAAAATTCGATCTGGATGAGGAGCACTGAAGAAAAACGTTGTGTCACCTCTGGGGACGTTAAAATCTAACTAAAATTTGAAAATGAATAACAACAACTAGCAGGCCAGCCAGCTGCGTTTCGTTATCGTCGCAGGAAATGCGGCTTCCGTGTGATAAGCAAGTTCGCACACAAGTTGCTGTTCTTCTTGTTGTTTGTTTATGAGAACGGTAGAAATTATAATTATTTTAAAAATAATATTTGGGGCCCCCCAATTAAATCGTTACAAGTCCGTGAAAAATGGGGCCCAAATTGGAGCACTATTTTTTCAATGATGATGATGATGATGATGTTGTCTTTTATGTGACCATATTTTTAGTTTAGAAAAATGGGGCCGACGACGACGAAAAAAGGGGGCCCAGTACGGCGTATCTTGGTACGAGGTACCAGGTACGAGGTAGCAGGTACGAGGTACCAGGTACGAGATACGCGGTATCAAATTTCAGGTTATGAGTTCTAGGTACGTTGTACAAATTTCAAATTACCAGCACGAGATATGGGACATCAAATTTCAGGTTATGAGTTCTAGGCTACGTGCGCCTCAAAATTTGGGGGCCTGTATTGGTTTCATATACGATAATGGATAATGGGGCCGCGGGTCTAGCTGCGGAGACAAGTGGCCCCTTTCCGATTTTTCCCTAGATTTAGGGAAATTTTATTGGCAACGTCGCACATTATCAGTTCCGGCAACGTCGCACGTACCTGTCATCTCGTATGGGGTATCTCATTTCAGGTTATGAGTTCATGTAAATGGGGCCCCCGAAAAAAAAAAAAAATGGGGTCACGGGTCTAGCAGCGGGGACAAGCACGTATGGCCCCTTTGATGACGTCACTTATTGGGTTAGGTCTATTCAAATTGGGGGCTTGCTACTTAGGTTAGGCCTCTTTAAATTGGGGCTTGCCAAAAAATGGGGCCCACGAAAAAATGGGGCCACGGGTCTAGCAGCGGGGACAAGCACGTATGGCCCCTTTGATGACGTCACTTGGGTTAGGCCCCTTCACTTGACGAAAAATGGGGCCCACGACAAAAATGGGGCCCTGGAATGGGGCACAGGCCCACCTGGGTTGAGCCCCTTCAATTTGGGACTTCTCTGATGACGGGCGCGGGCCCCAGAACGAATGACAGGTCACTTCCGCTCGGGAACCGGCTTAGTATATCTACTGATGCAGCGCAAATGTCATTCACTTGTGAACATAACCTAGGTTTTTGATTTGAATAGATTGTTTATTTTATGTGTGGTGAAAATGGCGCGTAACAAAAAGTAAGTAGAGTTTTTGACTTTTATTTGCTCAATATTACCAGTTTTTTTGCACTGTTTTATTATTTTAGCATACCTCAATACTATTATTTCTGTCTTATTCGATTTTAACAAAAATTCTTTTGGCAAATAGAGATATTTGTAGATGTGCCTTTTATGGCACTCTAGTCCTAAAATACCAAAAAGTTGTAAAATAGAAACCAGCATATTTTTTCACTTTTCAGGCTATCTGTGCGAGAAATTGCGGACCTATTAGAATCAAGTGAGTTTTGGGAAGATTTTGATGATGAAAGTGTAGATCGTGTATACATTGCACCTCCTGAAAATCAAAAGGGAGACTCTGACGAGGATTCCGCAGATGAAGATGGGGGATTGTTGGATAATTTATCCGGTTGGCAGCTACAGGCAGGTGCAGAAGTTGTATTTCAATCAGGTCAACGAATTGGGTGTGATGATTTTGATGAAACGGAGGCCACGCCAGAAGATAATGAAAATAAAATTCCTGATGATCACTTTGATGAGACCGCGGCTACACCCCCAGATAATGAGGTATTCAAAATTCCGGAAGATCACTTTGATTCTGAAGACGATCTTCCTCTCAGTACGTTTGTAAGCTTTAGACCAAGTACCTTCACTTGGCTAAAGGACAATGATTTACCGCAATGCAATCCTCAAGTATTTCCTGAGAAAAATTTTTCCAAATATAGAAACTTGTCAGCTGTAGAAGTTTTTGAGCTTTTTGTCAATTATGAAGTCATAAAGTTATTGGTGGAGGAAAGTAATCGATATGCTCTTTTTATAAATTGTTCGGATCCAAAAATATCATTTGAAGAAATGAAGTGCTTTTTAGCAATCCTTATTGTTTCTGGTTATGATAAAAAGCCTTCGAAAAAGAGCTACTGGGACTCGGGTGAAGATTTGAGAAATACTGCAGTTTATAATGCTATGAGGCGAGACCGATTTATTGAAATTATGAAATTTTTGCATTGTGCAGATAATTCAAAGCTTGACCCAGCCGACAAAATGACCAAATTGCGACCCCTAATAAACGAAATTAAAAAAAATATTTTTAGTCGACTGTCACAAAAAGATTAGTTTTACGGATTCAATATCATCCCTCAAGTATATCTTTTTTGGCCGCACTTACTTTACGGCCGCATTTACTTCACGGCCGCATTTGCTTTATTACTTTACGGTCGCTTTTACTTCACGGCGCTTTTACTTTACGGCCGCTACTTTGGTGAAAATAAACAAACAATCGGAAACGCAGTGCCGTAACCATCAACACAACCAATAAACATAGCAACCACAATGAAACCAAGTTTTTATTTTAGCTCTATCCAAATTTCCACATAAAATGCTAAAAAAAAACAGCATGATTAAAAATTTGGGAGAAGTATTTTCTTGCATTTTTTTCGGAAAATGCCAAAAATTAAATAATCCTCAACGTTATTTTTTGAAATGGTTTTTTTTCTTTGACATCCTATAGTACTAGCGTGCCATATATGGTACGGGTTCTAATTTCATTTTTGGCGAACTTTTTTGGTAAAAAACATTATAAATGAGTATTTTGCTATCAAACATCTCGAAAAAACCCATCAAATATTAAATTAGAAAAAAATATTTTCGGCATTTCCTCAACCAGATTTACCATTACGCAATACGGACATTAATAATCTTTGGGATCTCGAATCAATTGGCATCACCGATTCTCCGAAGTCAACTCGTGACGACGAAGCTATTCACCAGTTTAACAACAATATAAAATATATTGAACAACGCTACCATGTGACATGGCCTTGGATAGAGTACCCTCCCGAATTATCAACTAATTTTGGTTTATCCTACGGACGGCTTACTAACCTCATGAAGAGACTTTGTACAAAAACATTACAAACGTACGATTCAGTTATTCAAGAATATCTGTCGAAAGGCATTATCGAAAAGGTAGCTACTCCACTTCGGCAACCTAGTCATTCAGTTCACTATTTACCACACCACTGTGTATTAACAGAAGATGGTTCAACGAAGCTTCGAATTGTTTACGATGCTTCGGCCAAAGTGAAAGATTCGAAGAGCCTTAATGAAAATTTATATCGAGGCCCGCTATTACTAAACGATCTCACATCACTGTTGCTTCGTTTTCGTACACACAACCTTGGAATAACAGCGGACGTCGAAAAGGCCTTCTTACAACTGGGGCTACAATTTCCTGATCGTGATACAACACGGTTTCTCTGGGTTAAGGACATCACACGAGAGAACTCAAAGGATAACCTCGAACATTATCGTTTTTGCCGTGTGCCTTTCGGTGTTATATCGAGCCCTTTTCTTCTGGAAGCTACAGTTAAATATCATTTAACAAAGAACGCCCAATCATTCCCGGTCTCCATCGAAGACGACATCTATGTTGACAACCTCATTACCGGGACTTCTACTATTTCCAACGGCATCCTGTTATACAAAGCGTGCCAAACAACATTTAAAGCCATGTCCATGAATTTACGTGAATGGACGTCCAATTCCAAGGAATTTGTAAACCACATCCCACTCGAACGTCGTAGTCAGCACCAAGATAAAGTGAAAGTATTAGGTTTGAAATGGTGTACTGTTGTGTGTCCGTTTGCGATTTAATCCTCAACTGGCAGTATCCGTTTCTCAAGCGAATTCCAAGCGATGCATTTTACGTTTATTGGCTTCCGTTTATGATCCATGTGGTTTTGTGGCACCACAGATGTTACCAGTTAAGCTTTTTATGCAAGAACTATGGCGTAAAAAAGTCAGTTGGGATTCTCCACTTCCGGAGGACTATCGTCACAAATGGGCAATTATCGCCGCTGAATTTACACGTATTATGACAGTGCAAGTACCAAGATTTTTTGCTCGAACGCTCATTCCGTCACCCGCAAACTGTACATTCAATATCTCGTATGAATTACATTGTTGTGCAGACGCTTCTCCACATGCTTATGCCGCAGTCGTTTATCTTCGATGTACCATAAACAACAGACATGCAGTTTCTTTAGTAATTGGAAAAACTCGTGTATCACCTATAAAAGATAAACATGCGCTCCCAATTCCTCGCTTGGAGTTGTTGGGTGTTCTTATTGGAAGTCGCCTTCTGTCTTTCGCGAGCGAGGCCCTACAACTTCCAATTACTCAACTCGTTTTATGGACAGATAGTCAAGTCGTGATTTCGTGGTATCACACGGACAAGCTTTTACCACCTTTCGTTCAAAAACGTGTTCTAGAAATTCACAAAACTTCAAGTTTACATCTTCGTTACATTCCAACCAGTCACAATCCGACGGACGTCGCTACTCGTCCGCTTAAGTCAACCTCCAAAATCGATCAATGGCTTACAGGGCCTCCATTCTTACACCAGCATGTCTCTTTGTGGCCACCAACGTATCCTCAGGCGACAGTCGAGACTCAAATCCAACTTTCCGTCAGTGGGGAGGCTTCATCGCAAGATGAAATTATTGACAAGATGCCCCATGAAACTCGGACAATCCCAGAAAAAGAATTACCAGTTTCTGAGTCAAATAAAACAGAGTTACTCGAGACCGAGGTCATTAAGCAATTGCAAGAAGAACATTATCCTGAGGAGTGTAGTGGCAAGCAAACCAACTTGGCCAGATCCTTAAAAATATGTAAAGATCAGAATGGTATTTTAAGATGTCAAGGGAGGTTACAAAACGCCGCTTGGATCAACAACAATTATCCAATATTACTTCCTCCCAATACCGAGGTAACAAATAGGATAATACTACAAGTACATACACAAAACTACCATGTCGGCGTATCCCACACCTTAGCAATTTTACGGATCAATTATTGGATACCAAGGGGTCGAGCACAAGTACAGAAAATCTTCAATAAGTGTTCAAATTGTAAAAAGTATGGCGGCGGTCCGTATAAGTTGCCGGAGATGCCACCTCTGCCAACTGAAAGGGTCAATTATTCTAAACCATTTCAATTTACTGGCGTGGATTATCTCGGAACCAATAACAATAAGAGAAGAGAAGACAACAGCTAAACGTTGGATCTGTTTATTCACCTGTTTAGCTGTCCGAGCGGTGCATCTGGAAATTGTGAAAGAATTAACTGCGGAAGAATGTGTGATGGCTTTGAGACGGTTTATTGCATTGAGAGGACTGCCTGAAGCTGTCGTTTCAGATAACGCACTTTATTTCAAGTTATCAGCCGAAATATTTACGGGCGAGTATTGTATTAAAAACAATATTAAGTGGAAATTCATCCCCGAACGGGCCCCTTGGTTCGGCGGTTCCTACGAAAGGTTAGTGAGTTTAATAAAGCATTGTCTAAAAAGGACAGTAGACAAACATTTATTGAATGATACCAAAGAATATTATAGACTAACGTCTCTAGAAGTCTCGTCCGTATTCTTATTTTTGATACCTCGATGGACGCCGGCTTTTGCCGGTGTGGACGCCGGCTCGAGTCTATTGCCCACTGTTGCCGAGTTGTCAGTGCTGTTGATTCGGCGTCCAGCCAGCGAGCCAGCGTCCGTATCCGCTTCTCTGAATGAAGTTATTAGAGTAAAATATTTGCTTTGCATGCATAGGGAGACAGACGCGTGCCAAGAGGAATTAGGAAGTTAAACATATATTTTCTAACATATTTTATAATTTACCAACGAATATCATAGATTGATGCTATTCTATGATTTTCTTTAGGTTTTTTCAGTATATTTGGCGAATTTGCCACTTAGAAATTTATGTTTAATTTCGAAATATGAATTATTATTTTTTTTTTCCAGTAGATCGGTTTATTTACCAACAAGTAAATTTTGGGGTTGGTCAAGTTTCCGCCCGTATTAATCAAATTTCAAAAATAAATAAACCGTAATAATTTTGGACACTATGACTAAAATATTGCACACCCACACAACACAACGAAAACTAGAGCAGTTCTGAAGTGAAAACTTCTTTAGAATAAATAGTTGGGAGTGATTTGAAACTCGATGAAACGAAAAAGCGACCCGATGAAACGAAACGAAATAGCAACACTTTTTTAACACGCTTATATTAACACACAACACACAACAAGAACCTGGAACAAGCCAAGTGAGCTGGAACAATTCTGGATAAATCTGGATGAAGTCTGGAAAAGTCTGAAAATCTCTGGAAACGTCTGGAAAGAGCCTGGAAATTTCTGGAAAGGGTCGGAAAAATTCTGCCAAGGATTCCAAAAGACCTGGGGATCATTTTCCAGAATCCGGATCAGTCTGTACAAGTCTGGATAAGGTCTGGATAAATCTGGATAAAGTCTGTAAAACTCTGGATAAGTTTGGTTATTGTCTGGAAATCTCTGGAAACGTCTGGAAAGAAATTGGAAATTTCTGGAAAGGGATGGAAAAATTCTGAAAAAGGTACCAAAAGACCTGGGGATCATTTTCCAGAATCCGGATCATTCTGTACAAGTTTGGATAAATCTGGATAAAGCCTGTAAAACTCTGGATATGTCTGGATATTGTCTGGAAACGTCTGGAAAAAACTTGGAAATTTCTGGAAAGGGTTGGAAAAATTCTAGAAAACATCCCAAAAGAGCTGGGGATCATTTTCCAGAATCCGGATTAGTCTGAACAAGTCTGGATAAAGTCTGGATTAATCTGGATAAAGTCTAGAAAACTCTGAAAAGCTCTGGATAAGTCTGCATAATGTCTGGAAATCTCTAGAAACGTCTGCAAAAGGCCTGGAAATTTCTTGAAAGGATAGGAAAAATTCTGGAAAAGGTCCCAAAAGACCTGGGGATCATTTTCCAGAATCTGGATCAGTCTGTACAAGTCTGGATAAATCTGGATGAAATCTGGAAAACTTTGGAAAGCTCTGAATAAGTCTGAACAATGTCTGGAAAAGTCTGGAAATCTCTGGGGCTGACACGCTTTTATAATAAATTTAACTAAAAAGTGAAAAATAAATATATTTTGAAAAAACTAAAAAACACGCTTTTATAGTAAATTGAACTAAAAAGTGAAAAATAATTTCTTATATAAACAGAAAATATTAATGAATAAAAAATACGCTGTGTCTAGCCTCCCGGCACCGGTATTTATACGAATCCCGGTTATGACGTGTTTTCGATGACTCCATCAACGACCGCCGGGATTTATCGTGGGTCCCGGCTATTGGATTCAAAATTCAAAGTGGTGTTTCTCATGCTAGTTGAAGCTGTGATTAATCCGGAAAAGCTTTTGTGTATTATTGTTTTTTTTTGTGATATTGGTAATTGTAATTGTAATTGTTTTTTGTTGTGAGAGTGGTGAGTACCTACTTCCTTAATCCACTTTTCGTAGTAATGGTTTAAAAAGGGAATAGTATGGTTTATTTTCATTTATTATTCAGGACTATACCTTTTTTAACAGCCTGTATCTCTGAAATAGGGTACTCTTATTGGACCCATGTTCATAGGAATTTTTGCTCTTAATTTGAGATGTAGAATCCGCAGCTAAAATATTAACCTCTAATTTTTGGCACCCTGTGTAATGTTGCTGAACGGCGTTGCTGTACAAGATCAAATCCTGAACCAACTTTCAAAATGACCCTGTACCTACATATAATAAAAAGTCATAATTTTATTTTCCATTAATAAAAGCTTATCGCGCCCGACTTTTTTTACTTTTTTAACTCTTCATAATAAATCTGCCCCAATACCAATGAACATAATATTAATTATGCCGGGATCCACGACAATTATCGGTGATTGTTGATGATGTCATTTAAAACGCGCCATAACCGGGATTCGTATGAATACCGGTGCCGGGAGACTAGACGCAGCGTAAAAAATATTAGAAATATTGTCAAAAAAGCGTGGGGTGCTCAATGTATAAGAAATGTGGAACAAAGAACCCCAGCGTGTATTTTAGTTTTTTTAAACTATAGTTATTTGCGTTCTTTCTCAAGTCTTTTGGAGGGGGGGGGGGACGCCACTGTGTATGTTAGTATGTGTGTAATGCATGCAGTTCGATGAAGGTTTCACTTCTACCGGGTGTGAACTGCACAGGATTTTTTTTTAAACTGGGAGCAAACTTGACCGTTCACCCTTGTTTGTCTAAAACTTGAAAAATTCATATGCTACTCGGTTCACCTAAATTTGCACAGTTTCGCATGCCTATTTTCAAATTTTGCACATTTTTCTGGGGAAAGTTAAAGTATGTTTTTATTTCTTAAATAATTCCCCAAGTCAAAAATTCAATAACTATGTTGGCAGCACAAGCCTTTTCTACATAAAAAATTTGAAACCATTGACAATTTTACATTGCATTGCCAACATAATGTCATTTTGACTTTTATCTTAAAAAAAAAAAAAAAACTATATGAGGTATTAAAAATTTGCACTATCCCCGCCGTGTGTCGAAAAATTGAAAAATCTTATGCTACTCGCTTTGGCTAATTTTACACAATTTTGCGCACGTTTTTGGGGAAAGTTATAAGGCATTAAAAATTTGCACTTCCCCCCTGTTTGTCGAAAAATTCAAAGATCCTATACTTGTCTCCCCCCCTCGTTTTTCAAAAAGTTGATAAATCTTTATGCTACTGGGTTCACCCAATTTTGCACAACTTTGCACACCTATTTTCAAATTTTGCAAAATGTGCACTTTCCCGCCGGTTTTTTGAAAAAATGAAAAAAATACTCAATTCGGGTTGAAAATAGGCGTGCAAAATTGAGTGAACCCAGTAGCGAGAGTTTTTCAATTTTTTTGACAAACAGGGGAAAACGTGCAAATTTTTAATATAACATTTAACTCCCAGAGGAATGTGTAAAATTTAAAAAAAAAGGTGTGCAAAATTAGCCGGAGCGAGTAGGTAGCATAAGAATTTTTTCAAGTTTCAGATAAACGGGGAAAAAAGTGCACATTTATCACACCTCATAACTTTTCCCAGAAGAGTGTGCAAAATTTGAAAATAGGTGTGCAAAATTGTGCAAAATTAGGTGAACCTAATAGCATTGAGGTTATATTAATTTTTTGAAAAACGGGGTGGGGGGGGGGAAATGCAAGTTATTGATATTATCTATTCACAACCCGATGTCCAAAGATAAAGGGAAAATTCATCACCTAGAAGTGTGCAAAATTTGAAATAGGTATGCAAAATTGTGCAAAATTAGGTTAACCGAATAGCTGAAAAAAATTTAAATTTTTTGAAAAACGAGGGTGAAAATGTTAATTTTTGATACCCATCAACTTTCCCTGGAAGCGAGTGCAAAATTAGCCGAGGCGAGTAGCATAAGAATTTTTCAAGTTTCAGAAAAACGGGGAAAAAAGTGCAAATTTATCACACCTCATAACTTTTCTCAGAAAAGTGTGCAAAATTTGCATATAGGTGTGCAAAATTGTCCAAAATTAAATGTAACCAGTAGCACAGGGGTCTATCAATTTTTTTAAAAATGGGAGGTGGTTATGCAAATTTTTGATACGATACAACTTTCCCCAAAAGAGTGTGCAAATTTTGAAAATCGGTGTGCAAAATTATGGGTTATTTATTTTTGAAATTTGTCTATTTGTCGAAAAAAGCTTTTCAAAGACGGGGGTAATGCTGACAACCTGCCCACCTCTCGACCTGTCATATTTTGACAGCTGTCAAAAATTACATTCGATAGCTGTTGAATATTCCAAATTGTTTTATCACCCGAACTTAAAGTGTATGCAAAATCTGTTGCGAAGAAATGGTTCACAAATCTACATCTGTCACATTTGACAGTTGACATCTGTCATTAGTGGTCTAAAATGTATAATCACCCGAACTTGAAGTGTATGCAAAATTTCAGCAAAATCCGTTGCGAAATATTGGTTCAAAAATCTGCACCTGTCACATTTGACAATAATTTTCACCTTTCATTAGTGGTTAAAATGTATTATCACCTAATCACCTGAACTTGAAAAGTATGCTAAATTTCAGCAAAATCCGTTGTGTTTTATACCTCTATTTATTAGTACCAGAAAATTACTACACACAAAAATACATAACTATTTACCTATTTATTATATTGTTTTTAATTATAATAATATTCCTATTCTATAGTAGGTATATGCATAAAAAGTACCTATATAAAACACAGGCATTTAATTTGTTATACAAAAGACAACTTGGCAACGCAGCCTAACAAATACGCGTGCATTTGGTCCCTCAAATTAATTTAATCGCAGAAACGACGGATTTTACTAGGACACCAGCGCCATCACGCGGGTTTATATTTTTGCTAGTTGACGGGTCTTCTAGAGACGTTAGTCTATAATATTCTTTGATGATACTCATCTTTATACAATTATCAAAGAAATTGAAAACGTTATAAACCTGCGACCAATAACAACTGTTGGCCAAGAGTTGGACCACGTTTTAGCACCCGCAGACCTATTATATGTTAAAGTACACATCCCAACCGAAAGCTCCAATACGGAACTCGAAGTACCAGCAACAGTTACAAAATCGAGTCTAATAGAAAGCTGGAAACGAGGCCAAACAGTTGTTCAAGAATTCAACAAAATGTTTATTAATCAATACTTGATCAGTTTAATAAACAGGCGTAATATTCACAAGCAGCCGCGCATCGTTGTCGATACAGTACCCAAAGAAGGTGATATCGTTCAAATTAAAGCTGAACCTAATCGTGCACATTGGTTAACGGGGAAGATTATCAATGTATTTTACAGAGCTGACAACAAAGTACGAGTAGCTCAAGTAAAAACCGAAAAGGGAAATGTTCTAACAAGATCCATTGGCCATTTATATCCTTTGGAACTTAGTCAGTCAGACGATGCACCGCAGCAACCAATCGATCCAAGTACAGACAGTGCAGAGTGTCAATCGATTGATCCAACAAATGCAACAGATCAGGTTTCAAGTCCCGAGGCTGAAGCATTGAGTCAAGTTGTAAATTCCGATAATGATCAGAGCGTGCTAAGCCAAGCAGAGTACACAAACCCCGATGCTAAGGCATCGACAATATTAGAAGGCAGACCCAAACGTGCTGCATCGCAGAGAGCCAGGCAAAAATTACAAGAATGGACTTCTCAATTACTTTTGAACACACAATTGTTTCAATCTCTTTAATATAAATGTCAAACTTTATTTACTTAAACTTTTCAAATAAATAAATAGCTACTTGCAAACAATTAATTAGTCAGTCTCAATAATCCAATTCTTCCTGTGTGTTGGGAATGTCGCGAAGTTTCGCGAGGCAAAAAGAGAGAGAGAGAGAAAGAGAGGGAGAGAGAGTGGAAAAAAGGGTCAGTGAGTGAGGAAAAAAGTGAAAAGTGTTAAGGTGTGGTAGGGGTGGCTAGAAGGGGATGGAGGAGGCCACATCAAAGGTAACAGGTAACAAAAAAGAGAATCCTGCGGGATTAGAGTATACAAGTGCCAAGGTAACGCTTCAAGGTTATGTATGCAATATAAGAGAATCCTGCAGGATTGTAATTACAATCTATCAAGTTATAATAAAGTAAAAGAGAATCCAGAAGGATTTATAGCAGTGAGCTAATGCAAGTAATTCCAGGAGCATGGCCCGTGCAAAGGGATGCTTCTGGACAACTTGTACATATTCTCTTCTACAACATAAGATTTGAAATTTAGTTCATTTACGTTTAGCTTTTTTTAATAAAAATATGATCGAGGCAGGTTTTTGAGGCTGGTGTTGTTATTCACAACATATTCACAAAATCTTGAGATAGGTGGTGGTTTGTAAGTTGTCAGTCCAATTATCTTCTGGTCCAATTGTCACGTTTCCCATTTGAAATTGTATTCTACTAACAGTGGCTTTAGCGTTTGGTAGGGGATATTACACTTTTCAATAGAATCACTGTCCTCGTCGTGTATCAACATTTTTCAAGAATTATAGTCTGTTTTGTTATTCAATAAATTTAAATTATATTTTAGTGATGGACATTCACTTTGCAGAGCTGTTGCTAGAAAAATAAAGTAATTTTAGTAGTTATTCTTATTTCTGGATAAAAATCTATTTATAGTAAAGTCTGTTTTTTTTTTAAGATAATTCCCTAAGTCAAAAATTTAGTAACAATGTTGGTAACACAAGCCTTTTCTACATAAACAATTTGAAAGCTTGACAATTTTCCATTAGGCAATTCAAACCACGTGACATTCAAGATGGCGTGGCGGCCACACATGGGCCAAAAAACACAAAAAAATATCTAGTTTCTGCCCGAATTAATAGTTTAGGTACCTAGTCAACAAATATTTTATTAAATAATGAAAATCAAAGTTGTAAGCAAAAATGTAAAATTATTTTGCATAATTTAAAATACGCATAAAAACATATTCAAAACAAGCTTGGTTGACCGCCACGCCACATTGAATTTTCCTTTTTGACAGATGGATTGAATTGCCTAATTGTATTGCCTACATAATATCATTTTGACTTTTATCTTAAAAAAAAAACAGACTTTACTGATTCAAACAAATGAAGCTCAAACTACAATCAACAGGCATAAGTGTGTCACAATTAGTACCTGCAAAACAGAACTTCAGAACTCTGCATTGCCAGTATTGCGACCTCAGGGAAGCAATTTGGGCTCCTTACTTTTTTTATGTTTTACTAATTCATTGCCAGAATGTCTGTCAAACTCCACAAAAATAATGCTTTGGTGAAGCCACATTTAGGATAAGCGTCACAGATTTGGATGCCATTAGGATTGGAGGCAACATATTGATTGTATTGAAAAGGTGGAAAAACTATTTTTGTGTTACCTCTATGTTTTAAAAAACAACACATATCCGTTGTAAATTTCATATAAATCTATGTTGGATAATTTTAATTTCAAATCTCTTTCACAAAGAGGATGGCAACAAGTTGTGATTCTGTGATATATCTTTATTATATCTTAAATAATATAAAGTACAAAGATTGTAACTTAATTAATTACATAAACTTTACTGTACCAAAGATTAATTTAAGAATCGCAAATATTCAAAAATTATGAAGTCTAGATCCAAATAATATATCTCCTTTTAATAAAATGATGTCAGTATCAAAAATCAAGGTATCAAATGAGATTCTTAGTGAGGTCCAAACAGACTTGTTTATTATTAGTCTCAAAAATTTTAAGGCTGTGATCTAATTTTTTTTTCTTCTTGTTTCAGGTTTTTTCCTTTTTTAGTAAGTTTCTCAGTAACTTCACATGTTATTACTATTTTTGGTGTTTATAAAGTTAAAGTATGTATCACAATAAATAAACAATAATATGTATATACAATATTATAATAAAATTATTAATAATCGTTTTTTCTTATTACCTACTGAAAAATAACGAAACAAAACACCCTAATCTAAAACAAAACGAAATAAATATTTTCCATTATCAATTATGTTAGTCAATTATAATAGTAAGAAAAAATGCACAAAATAAGTTATAGGTATAGTCTCCGCCACAGATAATTGAGATTCCTACAAACAATGATTTTTTTGGCAGCGATGCCCAGATAAACAAATGAAAAATTGATGCTCTTAAAGGGGGTGTGACCCAAAAACGAAAGTTTTAGTGCAAAAAAAATCTAAGAATAAATATTCAAACCGCATCTTACTACGATAGTTCGTTTTCGAGTTAGGGCGGTTAAAAGTTACAACTAGGTTTTTGTGACGTCACACCGAACTATCAGGTACAGTATCAACACGGGTAAAAATTTTTCAAAACAAAAGACAATTATCTCACTAGAGCGAATTGCAACCACTCAAGTATGGGGTACGACGGTTTAATGACGACTAAATGAACAGAAGACTGCGATTTCGGCGGTTGTGACGTAACAAACTCCTGCATAATTTATCTTCACAGGGAATTTTCTCGGAAACTATTTTGAATATAGGACTGCGGTTTTCACGAGAGATCTTAGATTTTTTTTCTTGTTTTAAGTAGCCTATCTGTTTTTTTAGGGTCACACCCCCTTTAAACTAAATTTATTCTCAACCCTTATCTGTAGAGTTTTTGCTGGTTTTTGTTTATCTCAGCATCGCTGGCATCGCCGACAAAGAAATACTTATTTGTAGGAATCTTGATTATCTGTGGCGGGGACTATAAATATAACATAATTGTCAACAAGGTATTCCTAAAAATCTACTTATTAATACTATAACAGCCTTTCCTATATAATAATCTGTACCTATACTATCATATCATATACAATATAATAATTACTTATAAAGTAAAGTGATAAATTATTCCCACTTCCTATCAAAAAAATAACCATACAAAAAAACCCTAATCTAAGAAAAACCTAAAAAGATATTTACCATTTCTGAATCTACAAAAAAAATGCGACTATGGTTTATTTTTTTCCAAGATAGATTTTGGCATTGTCAACTTTGAAACATAAACAATGCCGCTAATGCCGCTTATTGGTCGCTATTGTAAAACTGATGTCAACCTACAGAAACACCTCATTTTGCGACCAATCAGGGTCAAGCGTTATTGTTTACGTTTCAAAGTTTTCAATGTCAAAATCTATCTTGGGAAAAAATAAAGTGTAGGTAAGGCAAGATAATAACTTAGATAATAACATAATATATTAAAAAAAAATATATGTTAATTGATATTGTATGGGCACATCACAGAATAATTAATACCTTCTGAAAATATTTGAAATAGGAACTCAACATCACAATAAAGTACAGGGTTGTCCTCATATTTTGGAAGAATGTGTAAATGCAAAAGGCTTAGGGATCACACAAAACAATTGCCGATCACAAACTGCGGAACAAGCATACATAACTTGGATGTTTTTAAAAGGAACACCCTGTATATTTTCAGCTAGGATGAAATGTCTTTTTTTCCTGATTTCAAAAATATATAATTTGTTAATGTTTTGTTTTAATGTTTCGGAGATATTTAGGTTTAAACTTTGAAAAGCTTTCCTTAAAATTGCCTATTGAGGTAAAAACCAGAAGTACCATAATTATATTTGATAAGGTCTGTAGTTGTAATAATTTAAAGTTTAAACTCAAATTTCTCACCAACGGTAAAACAAGAAATCAACAAATTATATATTTTTGAAATCAGGAAAAAAAGATCTTTCATATACAGAATGTCCCATTTAAAAAAAAACAAGTTGTTCTTGTTTGGCGCTTTGTAATGGGCGATTGTTTTGTGTGATAATCCAAAACATGATAAGCAAAAATCCCTAGACCCTTTGTATTTACACCTACCTACTACCTGTAATTAATATTCCTTCAGGTGGTGTAAAAATATGAGGAACAACCCTGTACCTAATTTAAGAGTGCGCTTCTCCATGCTGAAATTCGCATTCGCGACTATGTTGTTTTGTTTTAATGAAAACAGTTGCATCTAAAAAAATTTAATGGCCGTTTTACAGCTTACAAGAAAATTTGAATGCCATTTATTGCATGCAAAAAAATTGCATTCAAGATTTCTTGCACTTCGTTTTACACCTTGCAATTTGACTTGTATCTTTCTCTAACCTCATCCATACTTTTTTGTTTTTAACGTTGTGTTGTTGATGTTTGCATTTTCCAAAAATAAAAAAGTGATTATAAGTCGATATAAAAAGAAAAAAGCAATAGCAGCAACTTTAGGCATCATAATTTGCTGAAAATTCCCCAGCTTGCACGAAAACCTTCAAGAAAAATGCACCAAACCGATTGCATGCAATGCCATTCAAGTTTCAAGAATCTTGCAGAAACCAATCAGCTGACTCACTTCTGCGCGTGCCCTCGTTCAAGTTTCTTGCATATTGCAGAAAGAATTGCAAGCTGTAAAACGGCCTTAACAAAAACTGTTTTTAAGAATGTATTTTTGTGCTTGTTTGACCAGTAATTTTTTTTTTTCTCAGTTTTTGAAAAATATTTTTCCTAAAATGAGTAAGATCAAAAGTTTTACTGGTCAAACAAGCACAAAAATATATCCTTGAAAACAGTTTTGGTTTAAAATTTCCTGGATGCAACTGTTTTCATTAAAACAGCATAGTCGCAAACGCGATTTTCAGCATCGAGAAGCGCACTCTCAAGTGGAGAAAATCATTGGGATAAATTTCTAACTGAATTAGCAATTTGCGACAATGAATTTGCCATGCTTTCGGTATTCCTACTCAAAGCTGCCAGTGAATTTGAAATATTTTCAGTGTTTGTATTCAATTTTTCCAACAGCTGAACTGTTTCATTGTTTAAATTCAAAAGTTCATTTGACAAATGAACTGCATTATTAGGTCTACGTCGTATCCTCATATTTTTTTTACGTGTCTCCTGACATTCCAATTTTCTTTTAAAATTTAGCCCAACATTGTCTGACAAACGCTTCTGTTCAACTTCATAGTCATGGTCATGATGAAGTGTGCTTAGCTTGGAGCTTGTTTCCATAGCTCTTTTGTTGTCATTGTTTTGGGCAACACTTTTGACAATTTTTGGAATTTCTACCTGCAAAATAAAAATCAGCTTATATTAAAAATGGATTATCATTTTCAATAAATAATGAAAATGAAACATTTAATAACTAGAGTATTGGTGGGTACAGCATTTTCCTTCACCGTGATGAAATTTTGAAAGGCATCAGTACTACCTACCTTTCCAAAATCTAACTCTGGCACCAACCTATCTCCATTCAATGCCGTAGTTCCCATAATCACTAAAAGTCTCTCTTCTAGAGAGGAAAGAGGAGTAACTGAGGTGGACCTCCCCCAGTCTGTTGCTGTTCTTTTTTAATAGCAGCAGCCTTGGACTTGGACTTAGCTTTGCACTTCCAGTCGGCTAGTGCCTGCATAATATTGTATATGGTATGTTAATATAGTTAATTAATAAAGGTAATGTGTTTGTACTCATCTTTCTCTAACCTTCTACAGTTTTCTCTCCAAACCCCAAGCCATTTAACATTCTGGAAACATTTTGCCACAGTGCGTTTCCTTTGGCTCTGCCTTCCGGGCCATCAAAATGATTGGTTAGCAGTTCGGGATTTTTCTCACACACACTCAAAAAAGCTGCCAATGTTCCACCCGAACTCTCATCATTGAAATGTGAAAAAAAAACACAAAATAAAAAAAAAGCTTATAGTTAGGGAGACGACCGCATTTTTCCTACCCCGATCGAGTTATGTGTCTACACTATTATCAATATATAGTATTATGTGCATCTATTAACCAGTATTCCTGCCTGAGAGCAAATGCTGCCGGAAATATCTTTTAACAAATTATTAACCAATTGAAAAAAACGTAACACTACCCCCATCGAGTTATGCCCTAAGTAGGGTATCAAATTGAAGGTCTCGATGTCCCCTATCCAAAAAGTCGATCCTGCCTCGCGAGAACTTGCCGGAAAACGGTGGCAGGACAGCTTATTGGGGCAAGGGCCCGCGGTCTCAGCTTTGACACCTATCAAGTTTTACCCTGAATGATGTGTCAAATTAAAGTTGTTAATAAATTGATTTAAGGTCTCTTCGCACAGAAATCCCAAACCAGAAGGAGTGAATTTCATTGGTTGAAACTAGTTTCCAGACTGTTTCCAACCAATGAAATTCGCTCTGACTGGTTTGTGATTTCTGTGCGAACAGACCTTAAATCAACTTATTGACACCTTTAATTTGACACATCATTTAGTGCAAAGCTTGATAGGTGTCAAAGCAGAGACCGCGGGCCCTTGCCCCAATAAGCTGTCCTGCCACCGTTTTCCGGCAAGTTCTCGCGAGGCAGGATCGACTTTTTGGATAGGGGACATCGAGACCTTCAATCTGATACCCTACTTAGGGCATAACTCGATGGGGGTAGTGTTACGTTTTTTTCAATTTGTTAATAATTTGTTAAAAGATATTTCCGGCAGCATTTGCTCTCAGGCAGGAATACAGGTTAATAGATGCACATAATACTATAGATAATAGTGTCGACACATAACTCGATCGGGGTAGGAAAAATGCGGTCGTCTCCCAGACTATTATCCTCAAAATTTAATTACAAAATCACTACCGCCGCAATCAACAAACAGAAATTAAAAAATGAAAAGGTCCTATCAAATGTCAATAAAATTGGTAATACCCATGCGTCGACTAGAATACATTTAGATGTAGGGACGAAACTACACATTCATCGCCTCGTGTCGATTCAACGATGACACAGATTGCCGGAGATATCGATTTTCAGCGACTTGTAGAATTCGATAGTGCACAGCAGTGCCAGTCCCAGAGCAGTGGGGTCGAGGACAGATTGTTCGATCAGCTGATAATGTTTATTGGAATAATAATACTGAATGAAAATAAAATAGCCCAGAGATTTACCCTTTGCAAATGCCAGCTTCAGGATCCCTAGCAACTCTATCCGAGGTAAGTATAATAACTCTAGCTCTATGAATCTAATTAATTATAATATACCAACAGGCAAAATAATCAGAAACGGACTTCAACCACCCATCCATTTATTTCCAGGCAATGCCCTCAAGGAAAAGCAGCAATAAGAGGTCCAAAATCACGGTATAGCGAACCAGTTAATCGTCAAAAGTGCGAGAAAGAAGGATATCTTACGAAGTTTATTGATTGATTGACTCCCTGCGTTCGGAACTCATAACATAATGATATTTAGTTGAAAGTATTTGTAGTTCTATTAGGATTAAGTTCAATCTATTGTACCTACCTATTTGTAATTCTATCCCAATATAAAATTTAGTAATTTTTCTTAAATTTTTTTTTATAAACAATAATAAAATCAGGTCTAAATTACACAGCTTATTCACCATTTTATCCTGAATTCCTGAATATTCCTTAATTTGCTCGAAAGAGTCGAAAGGCTAGATTTTAACGTTACAGAACCCGTAATGTTATTGAAAGAATAAATGAGATTTTGAACGGCGTTTTATGGTATTGGCCTATAGGCTGCGTTGCAAAGTTGAGAATGCTCTGCCCATAATTGTAGCAATTTGGGTTTTGCATAATAAAGCACGGAGAATGGAGGAACAGGAGTCACCTCTAGGAGAGGGGATTGATGAAAATGTGCTCTGATATTTAATTCAATAAAGAATCACTCCCGCAATGCCTGGGGAAAATGATAACCGCCTCAACTACAGGAAACAACTTATTGATTAGTTTTTTAACAATTAAGATAATAATTAGTTGTCATAATAATTTGGAGCTTAGGTCCCTTTGGCAAATATGAATATGTAAGATCTGTTAATACTAATAAAATAAAAAATCCGTCTTGAAAAAAAAAAAAAATGCTTTATTTACGACTGACATATAATGTAAGTATTATATTTGTGATTTTGGCAGTTTAATGACATCTATTAATCCCGCAGGGATTAATGGTCATTAATCCCGCTTGCACACCAATCACAAAATTTTTCAAATTAAATAAGTAGAGTACCATGGAAACAGTATAGAACAAATTCAGTGTCAGTGTCAAACGCGTAGTGCTTGTGTATTTGTATTGAGATGGATAAACAAAGAGCGTTTTTGGAAAGAAAATTTCAAATAAATTAATTTGTCGTAAATAAAGTAGAGTATACTACTCGCAATAATGGCTATCATTCCCTCGGAATGTTACTCCCTCGCCGCTAACGCGGCTCAGTTCGTAAATATACCTCGGGAATAATAGCTATCATTATCACAAAATCAACACTTATTACTCCCATAAAATACCTTGCATCTAGGTAGGTATTAGCCATATAGTTGTGCTAACAAATAAAATTTGCACTTCTCTATCACAAGATAGAAGCAACGCCCATCACATATGAAATCAACTAAATAGATAATTTATCTTATATCTATAAAATAAGCTATATCTTCTTTATTGCAAAAAAAAAATTGAAAGCTAGCTTCTTCATTCCTATCTGCACAAAATGGTTTTGCAGGTACTGTCCGAAAATAAATGTAATAATCCTGATCTAAGCCGTTTTCTCGCGATGGAACTGGTTGGACCTGGTTCAATTAGGTTGGAAACTGTGCATTCTCGCGTGGAACCAGAGACCTCACATTGAACCTGGTTCAAAAAAATTCGAACCGGACTCATGGCATGTTCCAACAATAGACGCATGCGCTGTCGGTTTTGTTTGTTTTGTTTGGTTGTTTTTTTTTTGTTTGAAAGTTTAACGTTATTGTTGGTTGTCGCCGTTGTCGGTTTAATTTGAAATAATTCAACACTAACTCAATAATAAATAGTATATATTAGTATTAAATAAAAGCTATGGAAATGGAAAAAGTAATTTTTAAACAACTTATTTCCGACGTCAATGAAAAACTGATACAAAATGAAGTGCTTTGTGAGGTTGAGGATCAACAAGGTATGTTTATCAAAAATGTTGATTGAAGTGGTAATCCTTTAATAAACAAGTTATGAAATGTATTTCCCCATTTCTGGCATGTATCTACCTATAACCCAATACAGTATGATATATCAATTATATCATTGTTATAAATGCTATCCAAACTGTTTCAGGAAGGACATTCAACCTTCTCCTATTAATGGATTCCCTCAAAAGCTGTGGCTTGATAGATGAAAGTGCTCTTAACAAGATTTCCTTGATACCCGCACAATGCACAGATTTAGAAAATTCAGAGTCCTTGCCTTCTACCAGTTCATCAGCATCAAATACTAACACTACAACAAGCCAGCTTTGGAAATCTTCAAAATGCCAAACAAATATTGACCACCAAGCAACACTTATCCTGCTGGATTTAAGAAAAGAAAAGAAGTTGACAAGGAATTTAGGGACAAAAAATCTGCCAAAAATTTATTATGAAGAAAAATGGCAACCAAAATGAATGAAATGGGGTTTGTAGTTGGAGGAGGTGCAGAAGGAAGGGAAAAAGGAAGATAAACATTTACAAACCCCCAAAAATCTTACATGAAATACTTACAAAGGAGACAGCAAACTGGGGAAGAAGCAGTACATAAACCTCCCTAATTCAACGAGATTGATGATATCCTGGGGGACAAGCATAAGGTATGCCTGTATAGACTCGGGAATACCAATGGAAAAGAATACAAAAATTGTACAGAAAACTGAAACAAAGTTATGCCGGTTTTCCACTAAAAACAAAAACAAAACTGAAATAAACACAAAACTCTTGTTTCCATCAAACGGACTACGTTATGTTTTCTCGGCGAAACAAAACTCCAACTATCTCAAAACACTCTAGTCTTGAAAATGTTTGGGAAAAGTTTGAGTTTGGGTTTTGTTTTTGTTTTGTCTGTTTGGTGGAAAACCGCCATTAGATGTAGATTCAAAAGCGAGATGCAGTATAGTTGATATATGATGATAGATGATAGTTCAAGTAGTACATTAGAGACTCCAACGTCTGAAAAGGCAGAGGGGAAAATTCCACTTGAAAACTCGGCTAACGATTGATATCAGTGGAGTGCGTAGTTATTTCTTTATTAGAAGACAACATTATTTTTTACATTTCGCGTTTGAATTTTCGTGTATGTAAGAAAACGCTAGACATTCGACAAATAAATAGTTTATTTTAAATTCACAAAAATATCCAGGCGACGATGCGTTCAACAAGCTGAACAAGAAGCAAGCAGTCCCTGCCGAAATTCCTAAAACTATCGACTACTTTCAACTTTGCCGAAGGAACGATGGGTCGGATCATAAACATTGAATCCTACAACCTAAATAATGAAACCAAGAGATGGGGTACCTAGATTTATATGTCATGAAAAAAAGGTTGGATTTTTGAAATTGCGAAATTCGCCCACTATATTGGCTATAACCTCGCTTGTTGAACTATGAAGAGCTTCTACTTGCGCATATTTATTCATATTATTTAATACGTTTTTGCTACGCCACTGAATAAAACCTTGATCGAACAAAGAACGTTAGGCAACCAACACGCCAATGAAACAAAATTTAAAATGTGCCCGCCAAGCTAATCGCGCCATCGCGTTATTCGCGTTGGTGGGATTCCAATCGCTCAGTCATTTTTTGCTATTTTACATAGGGAAAGAATGGCTCAATTCAAAACGTTCCACATTAACGACCTTTGAGTGATCTCAGTGATTTTGGAAATAGAATGGATTCATGATGATATATGATTTATTGAATGGATGAAATGTTTATATTTAATGTTGAAAAAATGATAATGATATTATCATTATATTCTTAGCACATTATTGGATTTAAAGAGTATTATTCTCCATATTATTTCAGAGACGAAGGAAATTTTTGCCATTTTTATGTATTAATATTATTGATATGACAACGCCGCAATGGCGAATTTTCCCTTCTGCCTCTTCAGACTTCGTAGCTCAAGATCCATGCAACTAACTCTGGGTCCCCTTATGATGGACGAGATGTATATTCACCAGCATGTGCATTGGACAGGGAGTAGATCTGTAGGATACATAAATTTTGGTGCTGCTATGAATGAATATAGCGAGGAAATGCTACTGTCACTAAGACCTTAGTCTCCAGGGTTGTTGGCATTGATTCTAGCTGGAAGGTCCCCGTAGCATACTTTTTGATCAAGGCTTCATCGGCTGAAGAGAAGGTTACTTTGGTGAGGAGATAAAAACTTTAATTTTTGATGGGGATGCATCTAACATTCTTATGGCTAACTTATTAGGAGCCAATATCAGTTTTGCACTAAGCTTTTCTTTATAAATAAAAATTAAAATTAAAAAATTCATTTGATATTGGATGCATGCCACATGGTTAAATTAGTGCGCAATAGGGTCAGTGCACCAGTAGTTGATCAGTACCCAGTAGTTGACTATTTCTTCCGTAAATTGAATTAAGGCAACACTACATATTATATCCATGTTCATCGACGATAATAATGTTTAAAATATTAGTTTTTTTGGTTTGAGGGAAATATTTAATAGTTTCTGACCAAAGTGGTCAATTACTGGATATTGCATACATGTTATTATTTCCTTTCCTTATTGGATCTATAGCAACGGATATATGTTTACGGTTTGGCATCTCTTTTTAAAGTTGATAATTTCCGGCTCCTTTCAGTAGTTGACTAACAAAATGGAATGGTCAACTAGTAACTCAAATATGTGGTCAACAACTGATTTCTGTTTCAGCGTAATGGAAAAGGAAAAGACTTTTTCTAAATATAGCGAAAATGACCTTTCTTAAGCAATTGCAGATGTACAAAAAGAGCTGTGTTCAATAAGGCAAGCTGAAAGAAACTACAATGTTCCTCATTCGTCATTAATAAATAAATTGAAAAGTAAATCATCGCTAAAACGAAAAATGGGGCCTTCTTCTCATGGGCGCCGCCAGCCAG
Organism: Ceutorhynchus assimilis; assembly: GCA_917834065.1. Classification (NCBI taxonomy): domain Eukaryota; kingdom Metazoa; phylum Arthropoda; class Insecta; order Coleoptera; family Curculionidae; genus Ceutorhynchus; species Ceutorhynchus assimilis. The sequence goes on from OU892285.1 coordinate 14,993,131, forward strand.
CAGGACAGGGGGGCCAAGGCACGGGGGGGTCCTGTCCCCGTACATACGCCACCGGTGTAAATTTTCGCAAGTGTGAAGGTCATTTTTATGTATGTATAGAATGTATGATGCTCTTTTGTGGATTTCTATTGACATACATGTTTTAGTGTCCTATATTTTATAAAAAAAATTGAGAAAATTTTTGGATTAATTTTCTCTGCTATTCCATCCACAGACGCGTTTCGACCTATCCAAGTTTAGTGAATGTAGGCAAAATAGTGGATAATAGGAGAAAACTTGTTTTCCCTATTCTGGGTTTTCCCAACTATCTGATTTCTGGACGGCGTATTAGATGGTCATCACTAAATACAGCAAAACTGCTATTTAGTGTTGAATCCTAGTCTTAGATGGCACCACAATCCAATTTCGCTCGTCGTACTATTTTATAATAAATAAATATATTTTGATTTTGCTGTATAATTCAACTTTCTGAATCCAGGGGGGGGGGGGGGGGCAAATGCCCGATTTGCCCCCCCCCAGCTAGAATCAATGCCAACAACCATGGAGACTAAGGCCTTAGTGACAGTAGCATTTCCTCGCTATATTCATTCATAGCAGCACCAAAATTTATGTATCCTACAGATCTACTCCCTGTCCAATGCACATGCTGGTGAATATACATCTCGTCCATCATAAGGGGACCCAGAGTTAGTTGCATGGATCTTGAGCTACGAAGTCTGAAGAGGCAGAAGGGAAAATTCGCCATTGCGGCGTTGTCATATCAATAATATTAATACATAAAAATGGCAAAAATTTCCTTCGTCTCTGAAATAATATGGAGAATAATACTCTTTAAATCCAATAATGTGCTAAGAATATAATGATAATATCATTATCATTTTTTCAACATTAAATATAAACATTTCATCCATTCAATAAATCATATATCATCATGAATCCATTCTATTTCCAAAATCACTGAGATCACTCAAAGGTCGTTAATGTGGAACGTTTTGAATTGAGCCATTCTTTCCCTATGTAAAATAGCAAAAAATGACTGAGCGATTGGAATCCCACCAACGCGAATAACGCGATGGCGCGATTAGCTTGGCGGGCACATTTTAAATTTTGTTTCATTGGCGTGTTGGTTGCCTAACGTTCTTTGTTCGATCAAGGTTTTATTCAGTGGCGTAGCAAAAACGTATTAAATAATATGAATAAATATGCGCAAGTAGAAGCTCTTCATAGTTCAACAAGCGAGGTTATAGCCAATATAGTGGGCGAATTTCGCAATTTCAAAAATCCAACCTTTTTTTCATGACATATAAATCTAGGTACCCCATCTCTTGGTTTCATTATTTAGGTTGTAGGATTCAATGTTTATGATCCGACCCATCGTTCCTTCGGCAAAGTTGAAAGTAGTCGATAGTTTTAGGAATTTCGACAGGGACTGCTTGCTTCTTGTTCAGCTTGTTGAACGCATCGTCGCCTGGATATTTTTGTGAATTTAAAATAAACTATTTATTTGTCGAATGTCTAGCGTTTTCTTACATACACGAAAATTCAAACGCGAAATGTAAAAAATAATGTTGTCTTCTAATAAAGAAATAACTACGCACTCCACTGATATCAATCGTTAGCCGAGTTTTCAAGTGGAATTTTCCCCTCTGCCTTTTCAGACGTTGGAGTCTCTAATGTACTACTTGAACTATCATCTATCATCATATATCAACTATACTGCATCTCGCTTTTGAATCTACATCTAATGGCGGTTTTCCACCAAACAGACGAAACAAAAACAAAACCCAAACTCAAACTTTTCCCAAACATTTTCAAGACTAGAGTGTTTTGAGATAGTTGGAGTTTTGTTTCGCCGAGAAAACATAACGTAGTCCGTTTGATGGAAACAAGAGTTTTGTGTTTATTTCAGTTTTGTTTTTGTTTTTAGTGGAAAACCGGCATAACTTTGTTTCAGTTTTCTGTACAATTTTTGTATTCTTTTCCATTGGTATTCCCGAGTCTATACAGGCATACCTTATGCTTGTCCCCCAGGATATCATCAATCTCGTTGAATTAGGGAGGTTTATGTACTGCTTCTTTCCCAGTTTGCTGTCTCCTTTGTAAGTATTTCATGTAAGATTTTTGGGGGTTTGTAAATGTTTATCTTCCTTTTTCCCTTCCTTCTGCACCTCCTCCAACTACAAACCCCATTTCATTCATTTTGGTTGCCATTTTTCTTCATAATAAATTTTTGGCAGATTTTTTGTCCCTAAATTCCTTGTCAACTTCTTTTCTTTTCTTAAATCCAGCAGGATAAGTGTTGCTTGGTGGTCAATATTTGTTTGGCATTTTGAAGATTTCCAAAGCTGGCTTGTTGTAGTGTTAGTATTTGATGCTGATGAACTGGTAGAAGGCAAGGACTCTGAATTTTCTAAATCTGTGCATTGTGCGGGTATCAAGGAAATCTTGTTAAGAGCACTTTCATCTATCAAGCCACAGCTTTTGAGGGAATCCATTAATAGGAGAAGGTTGAATGTCCTGTATAGAATGTATGATGCTCTTTTGTGGATTTCTATTGACATACATGTTTTAGTGTCCTATATTTTATAAAAAAAATTGAGAAAATTTTTGGATTAATTTTCTCTGCTATTCCATCCACAGACGCGTTTCGACCTATCCAAGTTTAGTGAATGTAGGCAAAATAGTGGATAATAGGAGAAAACTTGTTTTCCCTATTCTGGGTTTTCCCAACTATCTGATTTCTGGTCGGCGTATTAGATGGTCATCACTAAATACAGCAAAACTGCTATTTAGTGTTGAATCCTAGTCTTAGATGGCACCACAATCCAATTTCGCTCGTCGTACTATTTTATAATAAATAAATATATTTTGATTTTGCTGTATAATTCAACTTTCTGAATCCAGGGGGGGGGGCAAATGCCCGATTTGCCCCCCCCCCCCCCCGCCGGCGTCCATGCTTCTTCTATATTAACGGAAGAACAGGAACAGTTGTTGATTCGTTGGATAACAGCATGCGCCAAGAAGGATTTTCCGCTAAATAAACGGTTACTTTGCGAAACGGTGCAAGAAATATTGAAAAGTGATAATCGCTCAACACCGTTTAAAGATGAATTATCTGGAAGGACTTGGTTTAATGCATTCCTCAGGCAGATTAGTCAACGTCAAGCTGAATCCATCATCACTGCAAGAGCTAGTGTAACTAAAGATGCAATTAGAAGATGGCATGAAGAAATTCGCTCATACTTAATAAGCGAAAATCCTGTCGATATCCCAGAGGATCCTTCCTTATTCTTGAAACAGGGGAGCAGCGTTCCCAGGAGAACGAGTATTCCGTCTTTCTCCATGATATGCAACTGATAATATGAGTAACAAAGACGGAACACTCGTTCTCCTGGGAACGCTGCTTCCCTGTTTCAAGAATAAGGACCCTGGATCTTAAATTCTGACGAATCTGGCTTTGCAACCAATTGTAAGCCGCAATCAACTAATTTCTAAATTGGAACAACCAAATATAAGCGGTTTGGGTCAGAGGATGAAATAGAAGTGTTCCTACAATGTTTTGTAAATCAATTCTTGAATTTGTAGACATGAGTTTATTGTAATAAATAAACCTCGAAATAAACATTTCCCTGAAATTATTGTTTTAATAATAGTGGTCAATTACTGGGTCGCATATGGTCATCTACTGGAGATCTTTGGTTAAAAACTGACGTTTTTTGTAATTTTCATTAAGAATAATTTTTGATAATGGAGATTTAAAACTTTTATTAAGCTAAGTATCACTTTTTGATAGAAAAGATATTGCCCAACGATCTGGTGATTTTTGGTTTTTATAAAAAACTAAGACTAAAATTTTACGATTTTTTTTTTTTTCAAAATTTGTCTAAACTGGTGAACTACTGGTACACTGACCCTACTCTAGGAGACTTTGGTATTTTGAAAGATGGGGAGGGGAATTTTATAAAGTGGGAGTATTTTAAGCACCTCGTTAATATTCAAGAAGAGTCAGGTCTTCATTGTGGGACTAAGCTTCGCAGAAGACATTTAAATTATCACAAAGAAAATATGAAAGTTAAGTTAGCAGTACAAACTTTCAGCTCTAGTGTAAGTGACGCCTTAGATTATTGCTATGCACGCATTACGGGGACGGGTTAGTTTGCATATTTTTGGTTAGTTTCGTTACAGTTCGTTTGTAGCATTTTCAATTTCCTGGCTAATATGCTACTTTGTTTTGCTCTGGTGGATATGATTCCATATAGAACTATAAAGAAATAAATGAATAAACGACTATCTTTTTGTACCCAGATTTTATTACCTTGAGTACTGCCTTCTACTAAAAGTTTTTTGGTTCAGCTTTGCAATTGTAGTTAATTGATCTAGGAAGGTTTGATTCAGTACGGCAGGGCCCGCTGTTATTGATTAGAATCTTAGTAAAAGGAGATAGTACCATCGACTCTGTTGACAAATCCAATCAAATAATCTGACTGTGGTCAATATCTCAAAATGGGAGCGAAATAGAAAAAAACTGAGTACGCCACTGAATTGTGCTCAAAAAAGTATCCCAAAGGTGTTTTCACAGAAATAAAAAAAATTGATAAACAAAAAACTTATAGCTATTTTTCATAATAGGGGAAAATCGAAAATCGACCTGTAATAATGATACCATTGAGGATATCGCGATACGGTTTTTGACAATCGACGTTTCTCGAAAATCAATCCCATGACATCTAAGTCAATTTTCCTCTATCTGGTCTGGAGGTATGTTTTGCCTATCAAAACACTCCAAATTGCAGCACCCTGTACAGATCCCCAAGGGTTTCAATTTGCATCGGATCGTTGAACATAGCATCAGGTAACGAACCGAGTTCTTCGAATAATAGTTCGTGGGCCGACTGGCTCAAACCCATTTCACCCAACTACATCGTTTTTAATCGAGCGTTGCTTACAACTGACATAAACTCTGCGAGAATTGTGACGAAGTTCTTGCAAAAACAAATTTCTCCCACCAGACACCCTCGAGTTGAGGGTGAAATAATCTATCTCGAGGCCAAGGCCGGTCTATCTCAGGGTCAAGATATTTCCTCAACCAGGTAGGGACGGGTAGAAACCCTTTTTTTCACACCCCATTCGCTTTGAGAAAATCGAAATTTCAAACAAAAACACAGGAGTTCTCAAAATTTCGAACAAAAATCCAGGAGTCCCCAATTATTATGTATAATAATATTTGAGTGAAGACTCTAGAAACTCTTGTAAGTTCTCGGCTCTCGCTGCATATTGAGGCTCACTAAATTCCTCTCGAACCAATTTTTTAGCAATGTTTTCGCATCTCTGCGGAATGATTGATCGGGGAGCAGCTCTAAACATTTGTGCTTCATAAGCATTTCGCGCAATCTGTACCACTTGTTTCACCACAGAATTCACACACATATTACAAAACCCCGATTGATTAATTTCGACACTACGCGTATAAAATTCCAAGATGGCGTCGGATGATGATGATGACTTATCCGAAGCGGAGAGCCAAAAAAGCGGAATAAATTATTCTACAAGTGTGGAATAGTATATTACATGCGGAGGTGGAAAGTGTTTCATTATTGTCGAGAGATACTATTATTGAAAAAAAAAAAAGGTAAAAATATGACAAAAATGGAATTTCAAATGATAGTCTGACACCGACATTGACATCTTATGAAATTTCAACAATATAAACACATGTGACATCTACTTCTAAATACAAATATTGCACCTGGATTTGTGTTTGGGTGTGAAATAGTTATTTTCCTAACAAGTGCGCAAAGTGTTACTTTTCCGCACGCAAACACAGTTATACGAACGACGCGAAGCGGAGTTCGGATACGTGTTTGCGTGCGGAAAAGACACTTTGCGCACGTGTTAGGAACAAAATTTTTCCTACGAGCTTCATATCAGGTAGGTAACAACAAAAATTTAAAAAAAAAAGTACTACTTTGCGCACGCTCGTAGGAAAACAATTTTTTCTACTTGCGTGCGCAAAGTAATCACTTTGCGCACTCATTTGCGTGCGCAAAGTTAAACTTTGCGCACGGAAACTCTTTGCGCACTCATTTTTGTTACGCATAATTACCATAGTTATACTTGATTTTCCAATGTTTTGAAGGTTTCTGAATAAACTAATACTCAAAATGAAGGGTTTTAGTTGAAATTAGCACTTAGTTAACATGATGTTTCTTATCAAAGGTGTCCAAATTGGACCAGCCTGTACTGCTAGGAATTTGTAGAATTTTTGATATTTAAGAGACTCTCATGGAAATATTCTAGCTGGTATTCTAGAAATTCCAGAAGATGTTAAAAGATTTTTGGGGATTCAATTTAAAAGACATTCTGAGGAATTCCAATAGATTTTAAACGATTTTTGAAGATTTTGATTTGATTGATTTTTCTAATATTTTAACAATTCAAAGTCTACTTTTTTAAGATACTCGTAGAAAAAATATTGTTCCTAACACTTGCGCAAAGTGTCTTTCCCGCACTCAAAGCTTATCCGAACTCCGCTTCGCGTCGTTCGTCTAACTGCTTTTTCGTGCGGGAAAGTATCACTTTGCGCACTTGTTAGGAAAATAACTATATCAGGGCCGAAAGTGAGTTCTCCAGGCCGAAAGTGACAGGAGAATAGTCACTTTCGGCCTACTTTGAAGTAAACAAAAGTAAAGTGACATTTTCGAACCTTCAAACCAGTAAGAAATGTGAAAATTACATATATGGTTCAAAATAAACATGCAAATGTTGCGTTAAAAAGTCGTGTAAAGTATGCGTTTGTGCAGAGAGTGGTGAAATTCACCATGTGAGTTGTGCAAAACGTAAAAAACCTGAAGTTTTTAAGTAAATCTCGTGTAGCCTGGCTGCGACAAGGAGCAAGCAAAAAATGTGAACATCAATGAAACTGAAATCATCAAGCTGAAATGTGAAAATGAGAAGCTAAATCCAGGTAAATTTACTGAATAGATTGATTGCTGAAATGGCAGATAAAAATCAAATACTCAAGGAAAACAATGGATTATTGGTTGAAAGAATACAAAGTTTAGAAATAGAAAATAAACAAAACAAGAGCAGTGATCAATCACAACGCCACAACTCATGCAGTAAACCATTCAGTTAAATTCGATGATAAAATCGATCACCCATTGAGCTACTCTGAATCAGCTAAACGAACACACACAAACCAAAATCGTGAACATAACCGACCTTCTCTTATACCAGTTAACCACAAAAAAAAAAACATAATTTTCCAATAATCGTAACAATAGCTTCAGCTATTATAACAGACAAGCGTCCAACGCAAGCACAGAAGTAAGGTTTGTGTACCAACAAAGAACGGGCTACAGAAAAAGGCTCGGCCAAGCAGATGCAGCTGAAGGGGATGAAAATTTCATTGGTGAAGACAGACGAGTCTGGATCTACATTAACAGGATCAAAAGAACTGCAGATGAGGAAATGATACACACATACATCAAGAATAAAACAGGCTTTAGAAGGGATGATATTATGGTAAAGGAACTCCCAACACAGCCATATCAGCGCAAGAGTTTCTTAATCGTGGGACCAATGGGTAAAAAAGAAAAACTGTTCTAACTAGACTTTTGGCCACATAATATAGGAATTAAGCGTTTCAATTTCGAAAGACACATTTATTTTTCATCATCACTAAATTTCAAATAAAAAATGTAAATAATGTACCGGTAGCAAATAATCCAAACAGTTTTAGCCTAAGAATAATTCCAAACCTAAATTTAAAATCAAACCCCCATTCATATGGGAAAAATATACTTGAATTATTACACATCAATGCTCAATGTTTAAGAAACAAAATAGACCAGCTAGAAGCTTATAATCTCGAATATGACATACTTGTTTTTAGTGAACACTGGATGTCAGCACCAGAGCTAGAGCAGACCAAATTAAATAATTATTCTTTTTAAGCTTTCTATGGTCGTGGGTATGACATTTATGGCGAAGTGGCGGCTGCAGTGAAAAATTCACTTGCCAAAAAATATGTACCTAGAGATGATATAAATTTGCTCACAGTAGAAATGGAGATTGAAAGACTTTGATTGAAGTGTGTGCAATACAATCGAGTGAACTGAAAATTATAGTTATTACTATATATCGACCTCCTCAGGGTAACTTTACAACATTTTTGGATATAATAGGTAAAATTTTGCAAATTATAAATAATCTTCATTATCAGGTTTTTCTATTAGGCGACTTCAATATAGATTTTCTCAAGAAAAGTTAAAATAAATCCAGTACATCTTTTTTAGTATACATAGGCTCAGGACCATAAAAAAAATAGTACACGAGGAGATGCATGCTTGGATAACATTTTTACAAATGTGAATGATTTCATGGAGTGTGTAATTGATTGGGATTCTCAGAACATTGGGTGTGTGTGTTAGTTTTGTTTACAATAGGTCTGTCACTGGGGCTAAGATAGACACAATGTGTAGACTAGTTACGCAGACGGTAATGAATGCTTTGAGGTTTATGGTTAGAGATAAATGCTGAGATTTTGTGGATAGTTCTGACATATGTGTCAACAAAAAATGGGAAATATTTACGACATTGTGCAGATTTGGCGTTCTCATTAAAGACTATCAGATACTTTGAACACGCGACTCCTGTTTCTTGGTTAAATTAAAATTTAAAAAATATCCGTAGCAGATTAAACTTTTATAAAGAGTTAAATAAGTCACATAAATCTCCCCAATTGACCCAACTTTGTAGAGACTATGGCAAATATTACCGCGAGGAAATAAAAAAAAGCAAAAAACTTTCAAACGATAATTATATCAAGGAACATAATTTTAACCCAAAATCCATTTGGAATATTGTCAAATATAATACAAACGTGATGAAAATTCACTCTAAACAGGATAGTAATCTCAAGCCGAACGACTTAAACTCTTACTTTGTTAACATACCTTGTTAACTTGTACAAAATATACCGCAAACAAAAAGAACAGCCTTGGAATTTGCAGAGCAGTACTGCACATCCATAGCACATAATTTAAATGCCTTAAACTTCGAGTTTAATTTAACATCACAGGTTATAGTGAGGGACGTAATAAAGGGTATCAAAAACCCAAACACCAAAGATTATTAAGGGTTTAATAGCAAAATACTAAAGAACATTGTGAATGAAATAATTAATCCATTGACACGGACACGGTTAATAAATTTGAGCATTAAAGAGGGAATATTCCCAGACTTTCTTGAAATTGCTAAAGTTATACCAATCCACAAAAAAGGGAAAACTAATGTGCCTGACAACTATCGACCAATATCAATAATACCTATTCTCTCGAAAATATTTGAAAAAATTCTCAAAATAGTTATTTGTTTTACTAGGCAGAAAAGTACAAGATTTAATGCCGCGGCTGGTGTTTCACAGCCGAGGCTAGGAAACCAGCCCAGGCATTAAATCTGCTTTTCTGCCATGTAAAACATATAATTTTTTCTCCGAATGTCCAAATTCACACATGGACATCTTTTTTATATTTATTTCATTCATTATTATTATCCAAATAATTGAATTATAATGACAATTGTCATTGTCACCATCAATTTCAAATACCAAATGGAGTGAAATCATCACCTCGAACGTTGTGACACTGTCACTTTTAATGCCTAGGCAGTAAAAGTCCACTTTTACTGCCTAGGCAGTAAAAATACAACTTTTGATCCTGTCAAGTGTCATTAAAAGGCCGCTTTTACTGTCATTCGGAGAAAAATCAAATTACATCTTACTTTGAAAATAATAATTTATTTGATAAATCACAGTTTGGTTTCAGAAGTTCGCTCGCTACTATACAACAGCTGCTATAAATGAACTCATAAACGTAATTGATGAAGGTTATAATGAGTTTGGGTAAATACATCGGGGCTCTTTTTTGCGACTTGTCAAAGACCTTCGATTGTGTTACCCTACAGCTATTGTTAAAAAAACTAAAACTATACAAATTTGCAACAAATACCGTTGAACTATTGGGCTCCTATTTAATAAATAGAAGGCAACTGGTAGAGTTTCATGGAGGTGCGTCTGGGGTGCAGAGCACGGAATATGGAGTGCCACAGGGATCGGTACTTGGGCCTCTGCTATTCCTGATCTACAATAACGATTTGGAGAGTTGCGGCCCTAGTGCCGATCTGGTACTGTTTGCAGACGATATCACAGTGCTAAAAAAGGCCAACTCCAAAGAACGCATCGAAGCTGTCATGAGAGAGGCACAGTTTTCGGTTTCTGAGTGGTTTCATAGCAATCGGCTAAGTCTAAATCAAAGTAAAACTGAAATAATATACTTTTCAATAAGAGATCTAAAGGAATTGGACATGTCTAAAACTGTTAGGTTTTTAGAAGTGAATGTTGAAAGTGGAATGACGTGGGAAATACACATAAATAAAGTTTCTTAAAAATAAGCTTCAGGGGTGTATGCTCTGCGAAAGGCTGGTCGATATTGTTTCGGAACCTGTACTTACATCTGTCTACCATGCTTTTATTGAGTCAAGAATTACCTCCGCAATATTGGGATGGGGTCATGCCTCAAAGATTAGGAGAGTTTTAAGCGTGCAAAGAAAAGCAATAACGGTGCTGGGTGGTTTCAACTACAGATATGATTGCAGGGATTCGTATAGGAGGCTAAAAATACTTAATGTTACGTGTATATATATTTTGCAGTGTCTGGTGTATGTGAGAGAGCAGACAGAATATCAAATAAGGGAGTACACGGTCACCTTACACGCCATAGGAAACGCCTTTATCACAACTTTCATCGCATAGATAAAATAAAAAGTGGAGTGTCATACCGCGGTTCCAAATTATTTAACCTGCTGCCCGCCGCTGTGAATTATACCTGAGTGAATTTTTTGAAAACAATTTCTTGGATTTGACCAATGCCTTAACCTCTCTGTAAGGTAATAGGTATCACAAATGATTGTTAACTGTGTAACGGGTTTTCCTAGATTTTTCCTTAAGCTATAGCAGCTTAACGGTCGGTACTGAGGGCCCACTAGCACCAGGTAGCTTGTTATAGTGGAGAAAAAAAAACCAGGGGTCAATGCTCAGCTGGTCGTGTGTGCGGTCGATTACGGTACGGATATTAGCGCAAAAGCGGAAAGCGGTAAATATATGGCCACGGTTAAAGCCGACGGTTGTATGGTTACGGTAAAAAGCTGCGAGTTTACGGTCACGGTAAAAAGCCGGCGGTTACGGTTAAAAAGCTGCGAAGCGGAAATAAGCCCTATAGGTTCAGAACCAGTCCCCGAAAGCTTCTGGCGACAATTTCGGAATCGCGTGTGTCAGCGGGGTAGAAAGTATAACTGATCTATGTCCGTACGTTCAACCAGGACATAAGGAATGCGAATATCCTGCCAGACTTGTCTGTACGTACAGCCGAGACTTGTCCTGATCAGTCTACCCACCACCCAACTCTTTTCGGTACGGTGCGCGGTGCTTCGGAGCCAGAACTGAACGGTACAAATGTAAACAATAAACACAGCTTCGGCCCATAATGCATTTAGTACATTTTCGGAAGAAGGGTAGGATACACAGCTGGTCTATTTCTGTACATTCAGCCGAGACATAAGGATTACCTGATGAAAGTGGTAATTCTGCTGGATTTGTCCGTTCGTGCAGCCAGGACTTATCCTGACCAGTGTATACCCTAACCAACTCCTCTCGCGGGTTTTAGTAGGATAGAAGATATAACTGATCTATGCCCGTACGTTCAACCAGGACATAAGGAATGTGAATATCCTGCCGGACTTGTCTGTACGTACAGCCGAGACTTGTCCTGATCAGTCTACCTCCCAACCTACTTCTTTAGAAGCGGACGCGGTACATCACGGACCTAGGCTGTGTCGCGTAGGGTGCTAGAATTACCTTTCCGGACGGCGGTCGGTCGGGGTATGTGGCGGTCTAGCAGGCGGGCGGTGTTGGTCCGAGGACATCTCGGAATGATCTCCAGCAGGCGGTAGGTGTCGGTCGGAGGAGATCGCAGAATAATCTCCCTGACTGGAGGCCGCGTTGGGGAATTTATAGTCGGCAGATCGGCGCGCTCTTTGGTAGGCAATGGTGGAAGACGAGGTGGGGCGCGCTTTTAGGTCCGGTTTACATTTTGCGGACTATTTCGGAGGCGCGCACACATTTTATAAATATTATAATAGAACAAATAATCAAATCAAACCAAATTAAATACTTACGCGGACCCTGTAATTATAAAATAAAGAAAAACAATAGTAACATCGTTACAACTGTATATGTAAAAAAAAATTAAATATAATATTATTACTTTTATTAAAAAATAAATTGTACATGAAATAGGCTAACTTATTATTATTATCATTAAATTGTTATTATAATTTACATTCGTCCACCTTTTATTGACGTATGTAAACACTTGTGTAGTAGCATGAAATAAATTATGTTTTTTCTGTGACGGGAAAAAAGTAAACTTTCGGTACCTATCGACAGGGACAAAATGTCACTTTCTGTGACGGGAAAAAAGTAACAGGTACTAGTCAAATTTTTTTCTCAAAGGGAAAAAAGTATAAGTACGGTCAAAGAAAAAAAATGTATAGATGGAAAATGATGAGATTTTCCCGTCACAGAAAAAAAATAGTGTATACACGGGAAAAAAGTAAGATTTTAAAATCTAGTACTTTTTTCCCTTGTATAATAAATAACTATTATGTTTATATTTATGTTTATCACATAGCATGCGAAGAAGTTTTTCATTTATAGAATATGATTTAACAATAGCCGTGGTTTGCATGTATTCATATTGACAGAAGAATCTACAACTTTTTTCTTATGCAATTATAGAGAGATATATTCAAGAAACAGTAGCATGATGAAAAAAGCTTTATAGGAACTTTTTTTTCTAGTAATGAAGAGTTTTGGTGACAAGGTCTCTCCTTAACAATGCTCCACCAAAATGGACTCCTTGAAGAGAACATATAAGGCCATAAAAGATAATAATGCCAAATCTGATAATAGCCCGAAATCATGGATTCGTTTTGAGGTAGGTAATTACTTTGTATTTATTAAGTTATTTCAAATCATTTTACTGGCATCATGAGTTAGTCAAAAAACTAGGTAACCATTTTTTATTTTAATGTAGGATATAGATGACCTATTTGGGAAGAAGGCTTGGGCCCATCCTCTCTCAACTATGGCATCCACTTCAAGAGGTGAAGATGAATTGGCGGACGAGGCATTAACTGCAACAGGAAAAGGTACAGTACATAATACATATTATAGGTATATTTTTCAATACAAATTATTCATTTTAAATTTACTCTTTATTTAGCTTCTTCCAAAAAGTGGCCAAGGGAAGAAAGCCTAGATGAACTTATACAGCTAAGAAGGGAGGAAAAAGAGGAGAGAAGAAAACAACACGAAGAAAAAATTAAAAGACTGGACAAAATGAATGAACTGTTGGAAAAAATAATATCAAAAGTCTCCTAATTTTAAAATAGTTCAAGTTTAATTGGGATGAGGTCTTGAGATGGGTTCTAACATATATTTAATTTAATATTACATTAACATAATTCATCATTTAATTTAATTTTACTTCAAAATAATTTCCGAACTGTTTTTTGATGTTTCTTTTCTAATCTATTCTCTAATTTCGTGTCATAAATATCAAAATTTTCAATTGTAATTTAATTTAATTTCAAAAGGTAAAAGTTGGCCAACCTTTAAATTAAGTTATAATATTTCATCAATTAAAATTTTGTGTGATATTCCAGGCCTCATCTCGTAAATAAACACAGGTAGTTCCTTCGAACTGCGACTTCAGCTACATATTTTAAAAGCGGGAAAAAGCAGGTAGGGTACCCCTACCCTTTTAACCCCGCCAGTTGAAGCTCTCGCCAGTATTTCTCTGTGTACCGAACGCTGCACAAGTATTTACGGTTCCGCGTCGCGTCTAAAAATCAAATTCTCGAGAAAAAAAAAATTGTCGGCAAAAATTATGTACATACATTTTTTATTATAAATGTAGAAACCGGAGTCGGAGTCGATTTCGATCTCATCAACGCGAAAGTGAAAGTGCGGTTTTGAAAGAATTACAAAAAATTCAAAAGAGGTTGAGCGAGTTAGAAAATTCTGAACATTCGCCATCGCCATTTTTGCCAGGACCCTCTACAAGGGTGTCGCCCATACCAAGCCTTTCAGACGAAAGTAGGCGACCGCCCAGTATTGCCACAACAGCAAATAGCGATTTATTTTGTGGAGATGTCATAGAAGGTATTGCTCTTATTTATTTAGGTAGTTAGGGTACCAAAAAATTAAACAAAGCAAACAAATTTCATGTCGGTGTAGAGCATGAATTTGGCTGCGGTGTAGTCAGTCATCTTATGGTGCATATAAGACTATATTGTTTCTTTCTTTATTAGATGACGAAGGATTGGCCTGCGACCAAAATCAAAATACCTGCTCGCAAGGTTCAATGGAAGAGAATCTTGTAGAGGTGGATTGTACTCTCCAAACAGAAAATAAGGAAGAACTTAATGAAGAAGTTCTTAACCTGTTGGGCGAAGATGTCACTACGGACATTGCTGCCGGCCCCCCAATACAAAAAGACCTTGCTTCAAGATGGACAGGAATATTGAAAAAGGGCGTGTCTGACGAAGAACGCACCAAATTGATCAAACAATATATGAAAACTGTCCATCAATTGCTCCACCAAAATTGAATTCAGCTGTTGCTTGTGCAATTTCCGAGTCGGTGACTCGTAGGGACACACGCGTTGCGACCCTACAGGGCCAATTAGGAGGTGCCATATCCGCAATTGGTAGTGTAATAACCAACCTAGCCCATGTTGAGAACCTCAGTGATGCTTGCCGGTTGCTGGCTCAGAATCTACTTCCAGAAGGGATTTGGCATCCTATGATCTCAACAAGAGTTTAAAGGAAACTCTAACTAATGCCCCCGTGGATAGTTGGCTCTTTGAAGGAGCGGGTCAAGGCTTCAAAAAGCTTAGCACGGTCAAGTCTGGACTTGAAGTCAGCAAAACCCATAAATAATAAAAAACAATCCAGTACTTCCAGGTCTTTAAACTGGAAGAGTCTGCCCCGAATTATGTAATCAGCCCAAACTCGATTGACCCGACGTACGGTTCCAACCTTTAGCCACCAGTCCACCCACCGTGGACCCTCAATCCGACGTTATCCCAACACAGTCGGCGTGAATTAATAAATCAATAAATAGTGAGAGAATGTAACTAAAATTAGGCCTATTTCTACCGCTCATTGTAATAAGTACAATTGTAATAAAAGTTTGAAAATTCCTTTCTTCGAGTAAATTATTCAATTCCCGTTCGGCTTCCCAGGGTGTTCGTCAGGGCATTATTTCCATATGACACGAGAGGATCAATAAGTGATAAGCCTTTTGGGATTATCGCGCTTGGTGGCATTTATAGCAAATTCTATTATATTTTTTTTTTAAATTTTAAACTATTAAAGTTTAGTTCGTTCTATAACCTTTTGAATACCACTCGATGTTTCAGGATTACCTAACTCTTTTACCTGACACTTAACGCGTTACCAGCAAGACCACTCCTCCTTCGGAGTCGTGGTGTTGCTGCGTAACACGTTTTGTGACAGGTGAAAGTATTATCCGGTAATCCTGGAACCTCTTGTGGTATTACATTCGATAATTGGCTTAGCATTACTTCTGATTAAATTATTTTATCCTGGGTTAAGGGCCATGCAAGGGTCAATTTCTTTCTAAAATATTTTTAACGCCTAAGCCTGATAGCAGCCAGAGGTTTATTTTAAATCTCAAATCGCTTAATAAATTTATGTTGACAAATCACTTCAAAATCGAAGATTCTAGGACAGTTTCAAAACTGATTAGAAAAGATAGCTTTACTTGGATATTGAAGATGCTTATTTTTTGATCCCCATTAATGACAATCATAAAGTTCTTAAGATTCAGATTTCATGGTTCCATATACCCATTTAATTGCATGCCCTTCGGGCTTAGTTGTGCTCCATGGGCGTTCACAAAACTAATGAAACCGGTATTATATATCTTAAAGCCTCTTGTTTGTCCCGCAACCGCTTCAGTTGGTTACTGGGAAACCTCCATGTCAACGATAATTCTGTCCAGCCAAAAAAGGGACAGCCATTGTATGACAAATTATACAAGATAAGACCAATGTTGGAAAAATTGTCAGAAACGTATGCTAAAAATTATAAACCATCTCGATGCCAGGCGATAGATGAATCGATGATTCGATTCAAAGGCAGGATTTCATTTAGGCAATATATGCCAATGAAACCCATCAAGAGAGGTTACAAAATGTTGGTTAGACCAAACGAATCCGGATTTGTTTCTCAATTTCAAATTTATACTGGTAATAATTATATCAAAGATTTTGGGTTTCCAATATAAAGTTATATAATTTGAAAGGTAGTTCACGTCCACACACTTGTAAAGAAACCAAATTGCAGCTTTTTTGGACTTTTTTTATTCACGTATTAATCAATTGCCAACGTTTCGACACGGATGCGTGTCATCCTCAGGGCTAAAAAGGATGAGAATGACACGCATCCGTGTCGAAACGTTGGCAATTGATTAATACGTGAATAAAAAAAGTCCAAAAAAGCTGCAATTTCGTTTCTTTTTAAAGTTAATATATATATATTTTTTTTTTAGGAAAGGTTGACAAAATTGATGAACATAACTTAGGAGAAATGGTTGTGCTTGATTTGACCAGAGACTTTGTAGGAAAACATCACGAAGTATACATGGAGAATTTTTTTCAATTCTGTAGTGTGACATTTGAAATGTCACAACAATATAATTATTGTTCTTAATTATTTTCATATATTTTGGACTCATTTAAAAGTACTATTTTGTACAGCGGCATCTATGATTCCTCTGACTAGTTTTCCTAACCTAATACCGAAAATTCTGTTATTAAGGTTATTTCCGAGAAACCTGTAGCGCTCATTTTTATAATTTCGACAGGCTTGACAGACCAAGAAAGTAAGGAGAGAACCATTTTGTCTTGGGACCGAAAAAGGTCGTCCAGCCAGATTTTTAAAATCTTAAAATTTTGTCTTTATTTTTGGCCATCGAGCCCATAGTTTCATAAATTGACTAGCCAGAAGAGTGATAAATCGTGCCTGCTAGAAAGAACAAAAACAAATTGGACAGCCTATAGGAATAGTGTTGAGTGTCACAGTGAACTCTTAATATATTAAGACTTTATGTTAAATCCGACAACAGTATTTGGGGCAACTGACCCGCTGCGCATGCAGTCGATTATTGATCGGCTCGGAAAAAGGGCAGTACGCCACCTACCCCAACGTACGCATTCATTACTATTGATCTGTTCGTTGTTCTAGTTATAAGAAATGGCTCGTTTCTTTTATTTTGCCTTTATATTTTTTTGACTTATTGAGAATCATTATTTTGTTATGCGGTATGTTACTGTAGTACCTTCTCTTTTGTTAACCTAAATAAATAACTAATTTACGTCGCGTGTGCCTTTAATTTGAAATTCAATCAGCCAAGGGAGCACGGAACCGTTCAAATACTCTAGAGAACCTTCCCGACCCGACAAATAGTCTTAAAAATACATTTTTCTACTACCGTGCGTAAAGTACGCACTTTACGCACTATTCAGAAGACGTGAAATTCCATTTCACACACTAGTGCGTAAAGTAATTCACTTCACACACTAGCGCGTAAAGTAATGTCAATGACAGATGTTGACACTGTCAATTTAGTATTTTTCTGTATTACCAACCTAAATATATATGAAATCGAAATATGAGAATAAAATTTCCAAGAAAAATTTGTTTTTTTTTAATTAATCAATACCAAAATAGAAAAAATAGTATAAAATATTCGTTTCGTAAGACATTTTATGTAAAATGACGTCTTATGAAACTTATTTTAATGTACTATTTCGTTACCCAAAATCTGTACAAATGATGAAATTGATCTAGCGGTAGATACAGTCCAGACAATCATGCTGAATGCTTACGAAAACAACTCTGCAAGTTACATTTCAAAAGAGAACTTCATCAACACTCTGCCTAGAAATTTACAAGCAATAACTGGAGAAAATCGGAGGCTCAAAAGAACTCACACAAATAGAAAGGACCCTGAATCCAAAAAAAATATTAAATGACAGTACTCAAGAAATAAGAGCACTACTTAAAGATTATAGAGACAACGAATGGCAAGAAAAACCTAGGAGTTTAGAGACTACTACCAACTACTCTGCATGGAAAATGCGAAAAGCCGTAAGACGACCAAAAAATATAACCCCTCCCCTACAGGGAATAAATGGAATAGCCTTCTCAGATTTTGAAAAAGCTTAGGCTTTTGCGGACACATTGGAAGCTGTTTTATAAAGATGTTTTAACGCCTAATGAGTGTTTTGTGGGCCTAGAACCACCACTTTTTATTACAATTGAAAAATAGTGAACATTCCCATTACTAGGCACGAGTAGAAGCGAAGTCATAACGAGACTTATGCAGTTGATGACCGATGCAGAAGGAATGATACAATCGACCAGGAACTCGAGTTAAAAATTTTACAGGAAGTATCCGTATGGCGAAAATTTTAGGGCGTGTTATTGAAGTTATTTTGCAGTAATATGCCGTTTAGGGGACATGACGAAAGTTTGGATTCTTCAAATCCAGGACCATTTTATCTATTATAAAATTGCTTTCTAAATACGATTTGGTAATAAAAAATTTATTAGAAAATAAAATAAAGAAATCAGTCACCTATTTAAGTTCTACAATACAAAATGAACTAATTAGACTATTAAGTACTTCTTTGAAAAATGAAATAATCGATCAAATAAAAAAAGCGGCGTTTTCTTCAATTATAACGGATACCACGCAAGATATTGCAAAAATTGATCGGTTAAGTCCCAACTAGCAAAATGATACTTATGATGTTTGTATAAACAACTACATAACAAATGTTAATAAAATCAAATTATTTTAAAAGCAGTTTTTAAACTGTAATAAGATATCTACAAAACCAAAAAAGGCCCATTTTTATAAAATCTTCTAATGGCATTGTGTCTACATTGTGATGCTATATAATCATTATACAATTTTTGTAGGCATACTTAGAAAACTCTTAAAAACTGTCACAAAGACACTCTTGTCGACTGTATGTATGTATGTATGTATGTATGTATGTATGTATGTATGTATGTATGTATGTATGTATGTATGTATGTATGTATGTATGTATGTATGTATGTATGTATGTATGTATGTATGTATGTATGTATGTATGTATGTATGTATGTATGTATGTATGTATGTATGTATGTATGTATGTATGTATGTATGTATGTATGTATGTATGTATGTATGTATGTATGTATGTATGTATGTATGTATGTATGTATGTATGTATGTATGTATGTATGTATGTATGTATGTATGTATGTATGTATGTATGTATGTATGTATGTATGTATGTATGTATGTATGTATGTATGTATGTATGTATGTATGTATGTATGTATGTATGTATGTATGTATGTATGTATGTATGTATGTATGTATGTATGTATGTATGTATGTATGTATGTATGTATGTATGTATGTATGTATGTATGTATGTATGTATGTATGTATGTATGTATGTATGTATGTATGTATGTATGTATGTATGTATGTATGTATGTATGTATGTATGTATGTATGTATGTATGTATGTATGTATGTATGTATGTATGTATGTATGTATGTATGTATGTATGTATGTATGTATGTATGTATGTATGTATGTATGTATGTATGTATGTATGTATGTATGTATGTATGTATGTATGTATGTATGTATGTATGTATGTATGTATGTATGTATGTATGTATGTATGTATGTATGTATGTATGTATGTATGTATGTATGTATGTATGTATGTATGTATGTATGTATGTATGTATGTATGTATGTATGTATGTATGTATGTATGTATGTATGTATGTATGTATGTATGTATGTATGTATGTATGTATGTATGTATGTATGTATGTATGTATGTATGTATGTATGTATGTATGTATGTATGTATGTATGTATGTATGTATGTATGTATGTATGTATGTATGTATGTATGTATGTATGTATGTATGTATGTATGTATGTATGTATGTATGTATGTATGTATGTATGTATGTATGTATGTATGTATGTATGTATGTATGTATGTATGTATGTATGTATGTATGTATGTATGTATGTATGTATGTATGTATGTATGTATGTATGTATGTATGTATGTATGTATGTATGTATGTATGTATGTATGTATGTATGTATGTATGTATGTATGTATGTATGTATGTATGTATGTATGTATGTATGTATGTATGTATGTATGTATGTATGTATGTATGTATGTATGTATGTATGTATGTATGTATGTATGTATGTATGTATGTATGTATGTATGTATGTATGTATGTATGTATGTATGTATGTATGTATGTATGTATGTATGTATGTATGTATGTATGTATGTATGTATGTATGTATGTATGTATGTATGTATGTATGTATGTATGTATGTATGTATGTATGTATGTATGTATGTATGTATGTATGTATGTATGTATGTATGTATGTATGTATGTATGTATGTATGTATGTATGTATGTATGTATGTATGTATGTATGTATGTATGTATGTATGTATGTATGTATGTATGTATGTATGTATGTATGTATGTATGTATGTATGTATGTATGTATGTATGTATGTATGTATGTATGTATGTATGTATGTATGTATGTATGTATGTATGTATGTATGTATGTATGTATGTATGTATGTATGTATGTATGTATGTATGTATGTATGTATGTATGTATGTATGTATGTATGTATGTATGTATGTATGTATGTATGTATGTATGTATGTATGTATGTATGTATGTATGTATGTATGTATGTATGTATGTATGTATGTATGTATGTATGTATGTATGTATGTATGTATGTATGTATGTATGTATGTATGTATGTATGTATGTATGTATGTATGTATGTATGTATGTATGTATGTATGTATGTATGTATGTATGTATGTGTGTATGTATGTATGTATGTGTTGGAGGTGTCAGTTGCACGGCGACCAAGGTTGATCTATTGTACCCCTCCTTCTGCTGCTAAGTTCGGGTTTCCTGCTTAAAGCAGCCCCTCTAGTCCTAAACTTTGTGTTTTTTTTTTTTTTTAAGATAATTCCCCAAGTCAAAAATTTAGTAACTATGTTGGCAACACAAGCCTTTTCTACATAAAAAATTTGAAAGCATTGACAATTTTACATTGTATTGCCAACATAATGTCACTTTGACTTTTAATTTTTTGACTTTAGGTCCTTTAGAAATTTTAGGATGTCTAGCGGTTTCAGGGCTGGAATGTCTTCCAGCTGTCTTGTCGCCTGCCTTATACAACGCATTTATTTTAAAAGGCAAATACAAATTGCATTATGAACATATTGTTTGATGTTTGACAATTCTATAAGAGAGTATATTTTTTTTTTTTTTTTTTTACGGATATGCGCAATCGCAAGGAAATGTCATATCACGCTCGAGAAGCGGCAAGTGCGCGGAAATGTCGGTGTATGTTGGTCTTGAAACGGTTCAGGTTGTAACCTGCAGGGAAAACCGTCGCAGGGAGTTTATTCCACAGCGATGCTGTTCTCCAGAGATATGAATTCTGATATAATGAGGTTCTTGGTGCCTCTAGTTTGACAGTAAATTCATGGTTACCGTCTGTTTGACGGGTTCGCCTGGTAGGTGCTACTCTCGGTGGAATCATACGTGCCAACTCTTCAGAGCATTTTCCGTGATAGTACCTGTAGAAGAGAGATAAATCGCCCACAGATCTGCGATGTTCGAGACCATCCAAGTTACGAGTAAGTGCGGGGTCATTGATCGGTATACTGGCAAAACCCACTAAGTCAATTTTTTTTCATTTCTGACTTAGTGGCAAATTCATAAAGTCAGATGCCTTATTTCTATACAAGCAAAACCACCTATAATTCTACCAGCTTGTCAATATGGCGGCAGCTACGTTACCTTTTCAACTAAGTCAACATTGTAATTTCCGCTACTGGCAAAACCGAATAAATGACTTTATTGATTTTGCCTGAATGACTAAAAAAATTATGTTCATACAAAATTCACTAAGTCACGACTTAGTGAATTTTGCCAGGATACATTGGTTTGATTTTGCACAACGTATTGTCAAATAATGCATACAAAATCTTGTCACAGCATGTCCAGACTCCTTTTTCCGTTTGTGCGTTTTGTGTGTAAGGTGCATCATGCGTCGTTCAGATAAAATAATGCAATTATTGAAGGAAAATAATGGAAAAGGTGAGAATAATAGATTTAGTTATTATTTTCAGCATTCCCAACTTCCAAGCTTAGTTTATAATTACACGCTAGGATGGTTTTGTTCCTATAAGTCAATTTTATAATGAAGAATGTTTAATTCCCTACATACCTACTTTTTCAGGTTATGATAAAATAGAAGTTCCTCAATGCGCCACTACTAGCTTTAACCTTTCTGTCGCAAATAATATCCCAAATAGAGAAAATGCGACCCTTAATCTAGAGCCAAATGGCTTCTCTATTGAAGAGATAACCGATGGCTTTTTATTGAAGACATCACCGAAAAAAATGAAAATTCTAGTAAGTTTTACAATTTTTAAAATTCCATAATGACAACTATAGGAAGTGATTTTTTAGTTGTCATTGAAGCTGAGCTTCCGGGCTTAGCTGTGGAACAATCGCAGATAGTAGTAACTCAAGCTGAAATTAGATCGGACGAGACTAATAAAACTTATACCTCACTTAGGCCTGTGTCGCTTTATCCAGATTCAGAAAAACTAGAAGGCAAGTATGACAGATAATAACAAGATGAAATGAAAACAGAATATCTAAGAACTTTTTTCCTATTTCGCTCAAAACATTTTTTTTTTTTTTCAATATTGTAATGTAGCACGCGTTTTTTACAGGTGATCATTTAGATGTAGGCCCTTCTACCAGTCTCAGAAGTAGCCTTCACACAGATGACAGTAATGCTGAAACTGGCCCAAAATACTTTGATTCAGATGACTCGGTTGCAGACAAGGACTATGTACCTGACTCGGATACCAGTGATGACACAGCGACTAAGAGAAAATGGAAGGACGCACCTGTAAAAATTATTGAAACTATAACAGATGAAACACAACAGAAATCCGATGAAGAGGGAGATACATAAAACGAATCAGAAGAAGTGCCTCCAAAAAAGAAAAGAATAAGATGGAATAAAGCAAAACCGGAGACATGGAAAAAACGCAGTAAAGGACAACCCTACCTTAGTGCTCAAGGAAAACAACAAGCTCCAAAGGAATCAAAAATGGTTGACTGTAGTAAATGTAGACTCAAGTGCTCAGAAAACTTTCCTCAAGAACTGAGAGTTAGGTTATGCCAAGCATATTGGAAACTTTCTCTCACAAGACAACGTGATTTTTTATTAGGAAACATTACCGTCCAAGAAATTAAAACTCGAAGGCCCAGAAAAGAAAATGCCAAGCAAAGAAATAATTCGAACAAATATTTTTTTGATAAAAATGGTGTTAAAAAAGAAGTATGCCAAAATTTTTTCTGCAAAACGCTTTCTATATCGAATAGCCCCATATTGCATGCTTGTGGAAATAAAGGAGATGGTGGTGAATATGATAGGCAGAAAGATAAAACAGGTAAACATAGACCTGGAAACAAAACTCCAGAGGCAGTGATAAAAACGGTAAAAGAGCACATCGAAAGTTTTCCAGCAGTAGAAAGCCACTATACCAGAAAAAGCAGCAAACGGCAATATTTAGATCCCAGCTTAGACATTATTAAAATGCATGAGCTATTTGTACAAATGTGTAAAGATAAAAATCTGCCAACTGTGTCCTCAATAACTTACAGACGTATTTTTTGTCAAAACTACAATAAATCATTTTTCGTGCCCAAGAAAGATCAGTGCATGACCTGTTCAGAGTATACAAATGCTTCACTCGCCGAAAAACAAGACTTAGAGGAAAACTTTAGATCTCACCTGGAGAGAAAGGAAGCTTCACAGTTAGAAAAAAATAAGGACAAGCAAAAAGCTAACACTGACCCAAGCTTTTTATCAATAACATGTGACATGGAAAAAGTTTTGCAACTGCCAACTTCACAAAGAAGCTTATTGTACTATTTGCGAAAACTTAACCTTTACATTTTCACTATCTATGAAGCACCAGTCCCTAATGATGCGTATTGTTATTTTTGGACCGAGGTTAGTGGTAAAAGAGGCAGTTGCGAAATTGGTTCATGCCTTTTTTTGTACATAAAGAACCTTCGTGAAAATGTTAAGCATTTGACAGTATTTTCAGATACATGCGGTGGCGAAAATCGCAATGTACAAATAAGTGCTTTTCTCTTATACACTGTGAAAAATCATCCGACTCTTGGGGTTATTGAACAGAAATTTATGGAAAGTGATCACTCCTACATGGACGTTGATAGTATGCATAGTGCTATTGAAGAAGCTAAGCAAAATTTGGAAATATTTAGCATTCACGAATACGAAAACGTATTTAAAATGGTCAGGAAAACAAAAAAAATCTAAAAAACGACAACAAAAACCTTACCAAACTCGAGAAACAATTTTAATGAATTTTTAGATCTGAAGAAACTAGTTCTACAAACAGTGTTTAATAAGAAAATTGACAAAGAAGGAAAAAGTGTTAATTGGCTAGAAGTAAAGGCTTTTAAATATGACAAGCAATACCCAAACTCCATTTTCTATAAGTACAATTTTATCGACGGTTACACAGAAATTGACGTAAATTTTGTCAAAAGAAGTTGCAGAAAAAATAAAGAGACAGACATACAGATAGCACAACAATATTCAAAAAGGTTACCTATTTCGAAAGCCAAGAAGAAGGAACTCTTGAAGCTTTGTGATAAAAACATTATTCCTCACCAACTTCAGAAATGGTATCAAGATTTGCCGTGTGCAGAAAATGTTGTGGATTCAACTGCAGAACCAGGTGTTGAAGACTCTGATGTAGAGGAAGATGATTAAGAGAAAGCAAAAAAATTAATCATAACTTTTTTATTGGAATTATTTTTTCATTTTAAGACTTTTGTGACTAGAGCTGTGTTTTTTTTCAATAAAAAGTAATTTAAAAACTGTTTTCTATTTTCATAAAAAAACACTAAGATTAGCGTTAAAAATTGTTATATTCAGGCAAAACTAATTAAGTCATTTCTAACAAGCAGAAACAATTAAATCCTAGCATCGATCTAGAAAAAAATAGTAAAACCAAACTGTTTTTTATTCAAGACAAATTATTTTCTTTAGATGCGTTCTTTAATATACGCTGTTTCATACTATGTAAAATTCGGCAAATTTTAAACTAAGTAAGTGCCTTAAAACTCTTCTCTAAATTTATTTATTTTTAAAATGCCTTTTTTCGCAGAATTAACTTTTTTGACTTAGTGGTTTTTGGCAGTATACCGACGATATAATGCATTCAAATACAGTGTTTGTATTGTATAGTCTAAGTTTTGCAAGAAAGCCCAATAAACACAACTTATTGGCGCTGTAATGTTGCTGTATCACGAACACCGCCCAAATACAGCACATAATAGTATATTATGATATAAGTGTATAAGAGGGCGCATTTAAAGCACGCGCGACATATTTCAAAACACGACACGCAGCGGAGTGTTTTGTAAGTCACAAGGGCTTTAAATGCCCTCTTATACACGCATAGCATACGCTATTTTTTATTACGAATGCATCATAATCTCAAAAATGTTTTAAAAGTGTTCATTCATTTTGATAAGTAGTAATTTAAATGGCAGGTATGCAGGTAAATATCTAGGTAATGAAGGTAGATCGAACGTTTCTATAGCAAACCTTTGAAAAGGTAGACGCATCATAATAGTTATTTTCCTAACAAGTGCGCAAAGTGATACTTTCCCGCACGAAAAAGCAGTTAGACGAACGACGCGAAGCGGAGTTCGGATAAGCTTTAAGTGCGGGAAAAACACTTTGCGCAAGTGTTAGGAACAATATTTTTTCTACGAGTATCTTAAAAAAGTACACTTTGAATTGTTAAAATATTAGAGAAACCAATCAAATCAAAATCTTCAAAAATCGTTTAAAATCTATTGGAATTCCTCAGAATATCTTTTAAATTAAATCCCCAAATATCTTTTTACCATCTTCTGGTATTTCTAGAATCAGCCAGAATATTTTCATGAGAGTCTCTTAAATATCAAAAATTTTACAAATTCCTAGCAGTACAGGCTGGTCCAATTTGGACACCTTTGATAGGAAACATCATGTTAACTAAGCGTTAATTTCAACTAAAACCCTTAATTTTGAATATAAGTTTATTCAGAAACCATCAAAACATTGAAAAATCAAGTATAACTATGGTAATTATGCGTAACAAAAATGAGTGCGTAAAGAGTTTCCGTGCGCAAAGTTTAACTTTGCGCACGCAAATGAGTGTGCAAAGTGATTACTTTGCGCACGCAAGTAGAAAAACATCATTTTATGCACGCTGCAGCGTGCGATAATCGTTGATTATGATGCATGCGTAATAAAAATAGTTTTATCAATGCTGCACAGAAATTGTATTGGGAATACTGTATTTTAGAAGTGCAGTATTTGATATGCAGCTCCTTTGCAGATTTTGTATGAAAAAAGCGATAGATTATTTCGATCTCCCATGCGCATATTGATGCAACACCTGGTGTAGAATATTAGTGCAGCTACTGTACAGGAATGCGCCTATTTGCGCAAACAGAGTATTTTTTTGCCGGCGCGGCGACCGCGGCGTAGCGTAGCGTAGAGTCGTGAGCAGTCGTGACTTGTGAGCGTAGGCGAAGCCATTCTGCTTTATTTTATTGTTTATTAGCTAATGAGCCGCTGAGTTGCTAGCGTGAAAATACATTTTTAAATAATACACTTTTTTTCAAATTTTGTTGTTGATTTTCTATTTAATATTTTTATTTTTTTTATCCGATACCAGAGTCGCTTGCCAGTGAGTTCAGTGACGCATTTCAAGCACTCCAGAACTGTTCTAGAGCGCCCCGGGCTGTTTATAGGTATTCCAGTGTATCAGAGTTTCGCGCAACCGAACTTTTTTTTTCGGGATAAAAAATAGCCCCTCTTTAGCCGAATTCGATTGACCGGATTAGATCGATCTGGTATAATTTAAGTGAACCTCACTGTGTTCGATTGAGGCTGGATCAGTGCACCATCATAAACAAAAAAATGATCTAGATCAGAAGAAGTTCACTCAAATTGAACCAAAATCGATCTAATCTGGGTCAATTGAATTCAGCTTATATAGAGATACGTGGTATTTAATTCAAGATCGGTGCAGCCGTTCTCGAATTCAAAAAATAATAAAGTTACGTCGGTTGAATGGCAAGCCTAAATAAATGAAATATGGCAACGTTGTTTCATGCTTTCAAAAAAAAGTTGCGTTATGTTGTTATGTAATGTGAATGAATTTGTTTACAATTAAATTAATAATTAATTCAAAATTAATTTCTTTTTCCGAGATGCGTAACCTATCCACAAACCTTCCTTGGGATGGCCATAACAATTTTCCAAAGTTTCATCGTAATCGGATAAGTGGTGTAGGAGCGCATAGCCGAATACCCAGCAAACATTGATTTTTATATAGGTATATAGATTTTGTTCCACTCGTGCAGGTAGGCGTTTCGATTTTTGTGGTGTTTTTTACCTATGAATGTATCCAGGATGGGTTACTCAACCAGAGGAAACAAGGTAGGTGAAAAATTATCTAATACAAATAAACAAAAACGAAGGCCCCCATCTTATCACCTCAATCCATAACCTAAAACTTAAGTTTTCTATCGTTTTTCTATTTGCCCGCGTTTTCCGTTTTTTATTTTGGTGATTTAAAAAATGGATTTACAAAAGAGGAAGAGCAAACGGCAAATAAACCGAATATTAAAAAAAATCATAATGTGATAAAAGTGTGTGAAATTGAATCAAAAATATTCACTAATGAAAGTTCAATAGCTTCAACATCTTGTGGTGTTGTACCTATTAATTTAAGTAATCAAAGCCATTAAACAACTGATAATTCTGATAGTAACAGCAGTGACACTGATTGTAATAGTGCCTCAAAAAGTTGTGCTCCTTTTTATAAAATAGACTCCGAAGTAGATAACCATGAATCTAGTATTTATTGTGAACCCGAGGCCGACACTGAGAGGGATAGAAATATTGTTGACTATGCTGTGAGTGGCCCTGTTCGATTCCTCACATAATGTACCTATAAAATTACATATTATTTCTTTCTATCATTGGCTAAAAAGTATTGCGCCACAAATCTCAACATCCCAACATCGCAGAGACCAAGGCCGAGATTCTAAAATCACGATTCGATACACGATTCGATAACGAGACGTAACTCGATATCTGCCTTGTCGTCTGTGGTTTCGACGATTCCAAACACATTTCTGACAGATCGGACATTTGACTTTTAGGTTACGATGAACAAACATTAACCGAATGAGAACCGAATTCATTTTAAATTCAAATTGACCTTTTCAATTTAAAAGCCTCTCTCACAGAACATATCACCTCTAGAAAAGTATCTGCAATGTTATGTACCGGTTATGAATTACAGCGACATCGTTGACTGAAAATCCAACTAATCGAGCATTCTTGACAAAAAGGCGAATTGATTTTTTTCATATATTTTTATTATTTTTAAATAATTTTTAATGTTCAATTGCATTTGGTTTGCTGACTCCTTTTAGCTCTTTTCGCCTCATTTTTTTGAAAACTATGACTGGCAGGAAGTTTCCGATGTCGAACATAGTGCAAAAAGAGTTAGTAAGTTAGCAAGCGTCACGCAGCTATAGGTAGATCGCAAAGTAAATACGAATAATAAATACAAATACGAACGAAACGAAACAAACGAGTGAATAAAAAGGTTTTTTTCAACCAAAACTTTTTGAATTTTCACTTTAACGCGCGTGGGGACCATAGTTTACAACAACACAATTTAAATTTAAAAATTCAAATTTTGACTTTTAAAATGACAAAATAAATGACAAAACCAATCAACACAAATCACTGTCCACACCACAGATACCTGTAAATTTATCTTATCTCCCGACAGTGTCGCCATCGTTGACTAAAAACCTAACTAAAAACCTTCGTCGCGATTCTCCCATTTGAGATATTTTTCTATAGGTGATATGTTCTGTGGCCTCTCTCTCTGGCATCAAACTGTCAGACGCCAAAAGAGTATGAAAACAATGGTTGACAGCCGTTGACAGTGGTTTGTAGACAAGACTTTTGAAAGAAACTATTACCTATTTCCTCGATTTTTTCAAGGTTTTTTCCTAACAATGGTGATTGTGTGTAGTGTGCCTATTCATAAAAATAATTCCTATTCACTGGCGGACGTGTCTTTCCATAAGTTACATTGTCAAAATTTGGAGACACAAAATCAGGAAGGATACCCGCAAAAGGAAGGGAAATCCACGGCCTATCAAGTATACAAAGTAATCCACGTCCAAGTTTAGTTGGCAGAAGCTGTCTGCTTCCAAAATAATCCACCACCGTCTCAAAAGCGAAATTCTGCGAATGAAGCAGTGACTTTTCCTACATTTTCTTTCCAACTTCAAACCCTGTGTTTTTATTCATATCAAATTTTACCTATGGATCCATCATTCTATGTCGGTCATTGTCATTTTTCATTTACTTAACAAAGATAGCTAACTCATCGGTGAAGTCACCGATTCGAATAAAAACGAGGGGATTGCTAACCACCCAGTACACAATGACATTGACAAGCAAGCAAATGTTGGCGGGAAAATGAATGTTTTCATACTTATCGTCCATCTCTTTTAATTGAAAACGTCAATTGTTTGTTGTTGTCAGTTTGTTGTTTGGTTGTGGAGGATATTGAAAAATTTTATAAAAAAAAGGTTGTCTTCAACGATGTCATTCAGAACGAGCTCCATACACTGGGAAATCATGATAGATTTCATGGAGAAAAACCAGAATTTTGCCAAGGGATTCCTAAATGGTGCGTCCGGAAAGGAGAGGACAAAAAGATTGTGGAACGAATTAAGTAAACAATTAAATTTAACGGGGTTGGGGGAAAGATCCCCGATAAAATGGCAAAAGGTAAATTGGCTGGTATTTTTATATTATCTCCTTCTCAGTTTCATACAAATTTGTTACCAGAAAAATTGTGTTTATTGCAAGTTCTTCAGATTGGCATTATTATTTATGGCAGTGGATAGAGGTCCGAAAATTCGGATCTCTAGTGTTTATACCAAAGATCTGATAATTTTCGGATTTTCAATTTGTATATTAGGAGTCCGAAAATGCGGATCTTTAGTGGTAATAAGATCTGAAAATAGATGTTTATTTCTAATTCTGTCGTAATTAGGAATATTATAAAATTTGCTTATATTTTTTAGGATTGATACTGGAAAAAATGGATCCTCTAATCTTTTTTATGCAGAATAGCTAATCAAGTTTACTCAAAAATATTTGGTTGGTGCAATTTCAAACAAAAAAGTACAAAAACAAAACTAAGTACCTACCCTTTTTCTTTCAAAACATTACATAAATAAAAATAAATATTTGTTTATTTTAAGGGTTGATAGGGTGAGAGGTGTGATTAAGTTCCTTCTGCACTGCATGCAAAACCGGGCTTTCTCACTAGAAGGCAGCTTTGTTACTGAACAGCACACCGGAGACATGAATCACACCGTCCGTCCTAAGCAATCTTCATGTATCACTTTGTTACATATATCACAAATCCATTTTAGAATACTATTTGGTTTTTTTTTCAATTCGTTTTTGTAATAAAACATAAGAATCCTGACAAACATAGGCTTCTATTTCTGCTAAAGATATTTCTTATTCAAGAAGAAGTGGATCAATTTGTTGATGATGAGGAATGTTTTCTTCCCAAATCTTCTGTATTTAAAATTGCATTAAGCATTATCTGGTGCCTCAGTTTAGGAACTTCATTTTTGAACGAGTTTTTGAATAAGTCACTTTTATTTTTCTTAGATCTTTTTAGTCCAAATGCAGTTAATTGATGTCCCTTGGGTCTTTCTTTATGGGCAAGTTTTAAAGGAAATTTAATACTTTTTATTTTTTCTTCTAATTGATTTTGTCTAGTAGTATTTGGTTCTTGAGCTAGTTCCATTAAAATGGCATTGCAAATATTAACAAAGAATAATATTCCAGATAAGTCTGTTTCTGTAGAAATCACAAACCAGTCAGAGCAAATTTTATTGGTTAAAAATAGTCAAAAACAGTCAGAAAATTAGTTTCAACCAATGAAATTCACTCTGCTTTGTGATTTCTGCAGAAACAGACTTATCTCGAATATTATTCTTTGTAGATACTTGCAACGATAATATTCCTTAATTAGACAGAATTAGAAATAAACATCTATTTTCGGATCTTCAATTACCACTAAAGATCCGCATTTTCGGACCCCTACTATACAAATTGAAAATCTGAAAATTATCGGATCTTCAGTATGAACACCAGAGGTCCGAATTTTCGGACCTCCATCCACTGCCATTATTTATAGTCATAATAATGTTTCTTTTAGACCTGGACAGATTTTAAACATTTATTAAAAAAAAAAAGCAGCAGCAATTAAGGTGGAAATGAATGAAACAGGAGGCGTTGGATCCCCACAACTTAAAGGTTTGTCTGCAATAGAAAACAGATTTTTAGGCATATTGGGCCCAACTTTTTATAAAGGTGTTGGAAGACTTGAACATGGCTTGAGTAGTTTTGGCATTTCAAAACCCAACATTGAAGAAATGAAAATAGGTAATTTACCATCTACCTCTCCATCTACTTCAAGCCAAAATAATATTTCTAGCCAGGACCAAACATCAGATATTCCAATAGCTTCTTCTAGCCAGAAAGAAATCTGCATCCAACAGCAAGTCCCAGTGTAAGTTATTATCATTTATATTTTACAGTTACCCTCATCAATTGTATCAAGCTTCTTTTATTTTTTTATTTTTTTTTTTTAAATTGAAAGAGCCCTCGAAAGAGCCTGTTTATTATTTTTTTTTAATCAGACAATAAAATCAGTAGTACCTAGTGAAATAACTTAAAACTAACTTTGAATTGTTTCCTAGGATTGAAACAGTTGCACCAAAAAGACAATTATTAGAAGATCACGATTATTTGAAAGCTCCGATGCAAAATCCGAAGCGCTTTAAGAGCAAAAATGAAGACCCAATGGAGACAATATACAGAGAAACACTTTCTGAACTTAAAGAAATTAGAGTGTGTTTGCAAGATTTGATGAATAGTAATAGAGGTATTCACTTAGCTTTGCAGGAAATTGCCAGTAAAATGTGCAAAGAATAATTTGTAGGTTTAGTTTTTCTTTTAGAGTTTTTCTTCAGTTATATATTTAATTCATCCTTTGTTTAATTATATATTCAATTTATCTTTTGTTTACTTCAAGAATTATCGTTGTTATTGTTATTGATATATATCATTAAAATTCAACTAAATGTTGTGTTTATTTAGTTAAATGTTTTTTTTTTTTTTTCGAGTTTTTTATTTATATATTTATTTGCTGTTTGGGTTATTATAATTATTATATTAGAATATCATTAATGTTAAGAAATGTTTGTTTATTGATAAAATTAAGACCTTCTTCATTTTTGATTTGATTTAATTATTCAATTTGTATTTTGTAATAACTTTTACCTACGAGCGTGCGGTAAAGTGCACTTTACCGCATAGTGTGCGGTAAAGTTAACTTTACAGCATAGTATGCGGTAAAGTAGAATACAAAGTGTGCGGTAAAGTGCAC
This sequence comes from Ceutorhynchus assimilis, assembly GCA_917834065.1. Classification (NCBI taxonomy): domain Eukaryota; kingdom Metazoa; phylum Arthropoda; class Insecta; order Coleoptera; family Curculionidae; genus Ceutorhynchus; species Ceutorhynchus assimilis. Next base: position 15,026,075 of record OU892285.1, read on the forward strand.
TTTACCGCATAGTGTGCGGTAAAGTAGAATTTGATATTTATAATCAAAAATCCTCTCTTTTTCAGAAAATGGATTTTTGATCATTTCTAAATCTTATCTAATTTCATTAATTAATCTGATTCATTAATTAATTTTATCAGTGCCTTTTTTTGGAGATGTTGATGCTCATAGGTAAAATTTTGTACCTAACACATGCGGAAAGTGCCTTTACCGCCCTTAACGGCTTGACCGAACTCCGCTTCGCGTCGTTTGGTCAACTGCCGTTGCGTGCGGTAAAGTATCACTTTCCGCATTTGTTAGGTAAATAACTATTTTAATTTTTTTTTTGGTATTCAAAAGCCCATGTTGTATATCACCTGGGAAAAAAATATTTTTTTTGAAAGAATGCATTTTTCAAGTTATATTCAGAGTAAATAATAAACTGATGCAAAAGGGCTGTAGGTTGAAAATAGTTGTATCAATTTCGAAGAGCATTGCAGGTTTCATAAGCTTTTTTTTGCAGGTGGTTTCTGTCTATATTATACAGGGTTCGAGAAAATCATAAACCTCAAATTAGGCAAATTATGATAATTGTTCTTTTTAAACCTATTCAAATTTGACTGTATGCCTCTTGTTGGCAAGGTGATACTTTGGGCCAATATCTCGGTAAGATTTTTTTGTTTTTGCATAAGAACTTCCTGAAAATTCATTTTAGTACCACTATGTGGCTTACAGTTTTTTTTATTGTGGAACGTTTTCTTCAACTGTAAAACCTCAAGTGGAACCTATAAAAAAAACAAGCTTTTGAAACCTGCAATGCTGTTAGAAATCGATACAACCGTTTTCAAGCTACAGCTCCTTGAACCTTGTGTATGCTTACAAGATTTTAGCAACTTTGTTGTTTAGTAGTGTACCTGCTGCCAAAGGACACTTATCAAAAAAGTGGCCGCTACGTCTGGAGACATGTATTGATATCAATATTAACTCACTAACGCCTATACGAAGATCTGAAAAAAGAAATATTGCCAATATGGCAAACATTTAACTTTGTACTTTTGTATCAGTTTATTATTCACCCTGCATATTACTTACAAAATGGATTCTTTAAAAAAATATATTTTTTCCCACAAGATATATGTATGTAGGGTGTACAAGGGCATTTTTTATATTTTCCCACCCCCCTTAACTTTTTTGTGCCACTGTGTATAAAATAAAATTAAATAGGAAAGTTGTAGTGCTTGAAAAATAGTTCTCAAAAAACACAGTTTTGTTCATACAGGGTGTTGCCAAAAGTTTAAAAAACAAAAAAATATATTTTTCAAATGGAACACCCTGTATATTATGACATTTCTGGATTCTGCGGAAAATTCTAGACATATTTCATGAACAATGTCATTTACTTATCTTCCACTGTTTTGGAAATAATGATGGTAGAAAATTGGTTTTTTTGTATCTTTGACAGACTGTAAAACCTGAACAGTTGATTTTACAGCAAAACTGATCATAAATGCTTGTCCTATTTTTTTATAACATATCATGTGACTCCAACTTTGAATTTAATCCATGATTGAAAATTCCAAATAAATTTAATCTCCAGTTAAATACAAAGTTGGTGTCAAATCCTAGCTCATGAGAAGCTGTAGACAAGAATGTAAAATCGGTTTTGCTGTAAAATTAACAGTTTAGGTTTTACAGCCTATCAAAGTTGCAAAAAAGTTAAATTTTTACTGCAATTATTTCCGGAACAACTCAAGATAGGTATATGACATTATACATAAAATATGTCTAGAATTTTCCACAGAATCCAGAAATATTATAATATTTAGGGCGTCCCATTTAAAAAAAATATATATATTTTTCTGTTTTTTAAACTTTTTGCAACACCCTGTATGAACAAAACTATGTTTTCTGAGAACTATTTTTCAAGCACTACCCCTTTCCTGTTAACATTTTTTTTATACCCGGTGGCACAAAAAAGTTAAGAGGGGTAAGAAAATATAAAAAATGACCCTATACATGTGCTTTCTAATGCCAAAAACCTCATTGCAAAAAAAATAATTTTTAAAAAGTTATTACAAATTGAATATTGTGATAAAAATTGATTGTCCCTTTTTTTGGCAAGCAGTTTATTTATTTGCTATTTGTTTCAAATATAATATTAGTGTATCATTAAAGTAAGGAAATGAGCTTATCCATAGAGTTAAGACTTTTACATATTTGTTGCTAAATTTCATCAAAATTGACCCATCCTCATCATGGGCCCGATTCTGGTTTCAGGAAGTAGAGCTCCCCGAGAGAACACATTTTTCATCTTATCATTTTCGTTTACTTTTCGATTAGGGTGACAAGGACAAAACATGCGTTCTATCAGAGAACTCTACTCCCTGGGCCAAGAATCGAGCCCCCATGTCTCGTCGTGTGTGATTCATCTCAGTAACGATCTCATTTTAGTGAGACCTATTTTTGGAAATAAAAGACGAGCATTGCGTTAAATTGTTTCAATACTAATTTATCAATTATTATTATTGACACAAAAATAAAAAATGTTTTGTATGTTTTCAAAGTTTTGTTTTATTTAGCATTTTGGACATTTTGGTAGGTACCTACAAATCTAATTGACAAGTTTAGTCGAAACAGGAAAACAAGTATGTATTTTTTCACTAGCAAACATTAGCTTGATGAGAAATCAAATCAATTTAGTAATGCTGTATACAAATTTATTTACACAAATCCAGACATTACATTAGCTTGACAGGAAATCAAATCAATTTAGTAAAGCTATATATATTAACTTAAGTAGCTGGAAAGTGTATATAAGTATAATTTGTATTTAATTAAGTCTTAGGCCCAAGTGCCAGTTTTCTGTCAACTGTTTAAGGGTCATAAAAAAAATTTCTTAAAAAAAAAATATGCAAATTTATTCACAAAAAGTATTTACACAAATGCAGACATTACATTAGCTTGATAGGAAATCAAATCAATTAAGTAAAGCTATATGCAAATTTATAACAAAAAGTATTTACACAAATCCAGACATTACAACATTAGTTTGATAAGAGATCAAATCAGTTTAGTAATGCTATATACAAATTTATTTACACAAATCCAGACATTACATTAGCTTGATGGGAGATCAAATCAGTTTAGTAATGCTATATACAAATTTATTTACAAAAAGTATTTACACAAATGCAGACATTACATTAGCTTGATAGAAAATCAAATCAGTTCAGTAATGCTATATACAAATTTATTTACAAAAAGTATTTACACAAATGCAGACATTACATTAGCTTGATAGGAAATCAAATCAGTTTGGTAATGCTATATACAAATTTATTTACACAAATCCAGACATTACATTAGCTTGATAGTCGATAGATCAAATCAGTTTAGTAATGCTGCATACAAATTTATTTACAAAAAGTATTTACACAAATCCAGACATTACAACATTAGCTTGATAAGAGATCAAATCGGTTTAGTAATGCTATATACAAATTTATTTACAAAAAGTATTTACACAAATCCAGACATTACATTAGCTTGATAGGAAATCAAATCAATTTAGTAAAGCTATATGCAAATTTATTTACAAAAAGTATTTACACAAATCCAGACATTACAACATTAGCTTGATACGAGATCAAATCCGTTTAGTAATGCTATATACAAATTTATTTACAAAAAGTATTTACACAAATGCTGACATTACAAAGTGCAATACCATTGTGGGGATTTTAGAGTTCCTTCGATAGAGTGGACCAGATAGACCTTGGGTGGTTTTAATAAAACTCGAACGCGGTTAGTTTTTAATCGTTTTAATTCCAACTCAAAACACGTTTACTACCGCAAACAAACGGATCAACAAAGACGAACAGTACAATGTTACGATTAAATTAATTATAGCAATTAACAGTGTTGGTTTTCAACCACGTGGAGGAAGTGCATTGACACGGAACTTGTTGCGCTGAGTGTGTGAAACTGGATGATACTGGAATCGAATCTTCCAGACCGAAACTGTCATTAAAAAAGTTGGGTTATATTCATTTGTCTATTTTTTTAGGGGCGTTCGATAACATGGGGCGTTCGATAACATAGGGCGTGTTGTGAACCGTCGATGACGTGCAATAAATGACTTGAGTTATTAAAGAAATCTAAACATCCTCCCCCCCAGTTGAAGTCTCGCCTTCAACTTAATCAAAAGGCAAGGGAGCCAATTTTGTAATAGGCCTAACAAAACAGCCGGTTTGTGTTCTCACCTCGGCCACTCTAACCTTGCCATCTGGACCAGTCATTACCCTCTGAATCCGACCCAGCATCCAGTCCAGAGGGGGTGTGTTATCTTCTTTCAGTAACACCATCATGTCGACCTTTAAATTGGATGCGGGTTTGATCCATTTGGGCTTATGTTGTAACCTGTTCAGATATTCTGTAGAATATCTCTTCCAAAAAAGTGACCTAATTTTGGAACATTGTTCCCAAAACGAAAGTCGATTGTCAGGGACTGAAGACACATCCTTTTCAGGAAAAGAGGTAAGAGGTTGACCTATTATAAAGTGACCAGGTGTAAGGCATGTGAGGTCAGACGAGTCAGTTGAAGCAGGACATAGAGGTCGAGAGTTGAGAATGCTTTCTATTTGAGCTAAGACCGTAGTCACTTGCTCGAATGTTAATATTGTTTTACCAATAATTCTCCGCAGATGAAATTTGGTTGATTTTATGCCTGCCTCCCAAAGTCCACCCCAGTGAGGGCTTGAAGTCTTAGTCAAGAACTCTATCATTTACAATGGTCTGAAAATGTATAACCGCATACCACTGGAGATTCGAGAAATCAGTGACCTCAAAAAATTTCGACATAGTTGTAAAACTCTTCTTGTTGATTTGGCTTTCTATTCGTATGATGAATTTTTTATGCATAATTTTTAGTAAAACTTATTTGTTGTGTTGAGTGTGACGGTTTTTCTTGTGTGGCTAATTTTAATCTGTTTCTGACTGGAATATATGGGTGTCAAGCCACATACTTTTGTTAATTGTACCTGATTTTTTGTTTTTACTGCCTACTCCTTTTTAAATTATAAATGTATTCATTTTAAGATTTTTAAATGTTCCTTGCTCTGTGCTTTTTATATTTTATTATTTAAATGTGTCCCATTTCATTGGTCTTAGTCGTACATTGTTCTCTCTTTCAGATACTTATTACTAGTTTAATTAGTTCTAAGTAGGTTTTAGTTAGGTACTAAGAATATGTTTACAACCTAAGCTTGGACAATAAGATTTCCATTTATATGTACTTCTTGGTCAATAAAGTATGTTCTCTCTGAAGGCGGAACAAACTTCCACTGAACTTCCTCGGATGACAGGTTGTCGGTGATTATATTTAAATTTGTCGGAGATTTGAAAAAATTATAAACTTCGTGAAGTGAGTTATGGGCTCCATGAAAATTTGTGGCGTTGTCGCTAAATATTACAGCTGGTTTCCCTCGTCTAGCGATGAACCTCTTCAAAGTGAGTAAAAAGGCATCTGATGATAAACTTGAAACAAGTTCAAGATGAACGGCTTTTGTGTTCATACACACGAAAAGTGCTATGTATGCTTTTGATAGGGGAGATTTTCTTAAACGAGATTCCTTCACCATCAAAGGTCCACCAAAGTCAACACCGACATTCAGAAAAGGTCTGACTGTAGCAACACGTTCGGGTGGAAGAGATCCCATAAGCTGTTCCGACTTGGTTTTACGAAGTCTAAAACATATTATGCAAGCGTGGATGTGCTTTTTGATTTGTCCCAGAGCGTTCAGCGGCCAATATCTCAGCCTCAAGTTTGCAAGTACGCTTTGAGCACCCGCATGATGCAGTTTAATGTGCTCATGTTGAATGATCAACCCAGTAACGTGCACCTTGGCAGGTAGTAACATGGGATGTTTTTGCTCAAATGGAATAGGGGCGTTATGAAGCCTTCCTCCTACCCTTATTATACCATCGTGATCTAAAAATGGAGACAGACGCTGAATTGAACTATTCTTCAAAGGAATTTTATTTTCGAGTTGTTCTATTTCAGATGCAAAGCATTCAGCTTGAATACATTTAATAATTGCGTTAAGGGACCTTTGCAGCTCTGCTACAGTCAATGGGCCTGAGAGTTTAATCGAGTCGTTCTTGCAATTATTAACAAATCTTAAAACGAAGGCTATTGTTCTCTGCAATCTTGTTAATTTCGAGAATCTTTTAAAGTTTAGAGAAAATTCAGGTATTGCGACATATGAGACCGTTCTTTGTTCAGGAGGAGATCGTATTTCAGAGAAAGAGGGCGCATTTTGAACCAGAAAGTTAGGGTCAGACAAAAAGGATGGGCCATGCCACCACAAATCGCTCCTGAGTAATGTGGATGAGTCTGTACCTCGAGAAATCAAGTCTGCAGGATTGGATTTGGAGTCGATGTGACGCCATTGAGAAATTGAGCTGAGTTCGTGAATCTCTGAGACTCGATTTGCAACAAAAACTGTCCATCTAGATGGAGTGTCATTCAACCAGCTGAGAACAATTTCAGAATCAGTCCAAAGCGCAATTTTTGAAAATGAGTAAGAGAAGACTGATTTCATTCTGTGAACAAGTTTAGCCAATAAAACAGCTCCGCAAAGTTCAAGGCGAGCAACTGAGACTGTCTTTAAGGGAGCTACCCTTGATTTCGAGCAAATGAGACGAGAAGAAACGGAACCATCCTTATAGATAACACGTAAATAAATTGCAGCTCCATATGCTTGAAGACTTGCGTCCGAAAACCCCTGCAATTCGAAATCCAAAATGTCGCTTGAGGTGTGTAACCATCTTGGCACGGATATGTTGTGCAGATCCTTCAGTCCATTTGAAAACCGTTTCCAAACATCAAGTAGATCTGAGCTCAGGGGATCATCCCAATCCAGCCTTTTTAACCATAGCTGTTGCATGATGATTTTAGCCAAGATGACTATAGGACTAATCAAACCTAATGGATCGAACATTTGGGATAGTTGGGAAAGGACTTGACGCTTTGTAATAGCAGAATCATCGGGCACCGAGCAAGTTATCTTGAAGGAATCGTCAACAGAATTCCAAGCAATACCCAGTACCGTGCTTAGAGGTTCCCTTAGCGAAACTTCATCTGAATCAACCCTAGTGTCAGCACTAGTATACATCGAGGGCTCATTGAAACACCATTTGTGCAAATGAAAACCACCTTGTTCCAACATAAGAGTGAGTTCCGTGCGGAGTCTCTTCAAGTCATCTTGAGAGTTGGCGCCTGACAAAATATCATCAACATAACATTGATTTAAAGTGGTATCCGAAGCAAGAGGAAAAGAGAGGGCATTGTCTTGAGCTAACTGAACTAAACACCTTGTTGCCAAATATGGTGCCGCTTTTGTCCCATAAGTCACGGTTTGCAATTGAATACACCTCAAATCTTCATCAGGGTTGTCTCTCCACAAGATGTTTTGTAAGTGCAATTGGGCGGGGTTGATTTGTACCTGACGGTACATTTTCTAGATGTCAGTGGTGAGAACATACTTAAAAGTGCGGAATCTGCATAGAATATCAACCAGGTCAGGTTGCACTGTGGGGCCCTTCAACATAACATCATTCAGAGACAAGCCGTTCGTGGTCTTCATCGAACCGTCAAACACCACGCGAATTTTAGTGGTTGAGCTTGACTCCTTAATTACACAATGGTGTGGAAGAAAATACGGCATTGGACTAGAAGATGCATTCAAGGAAACATATTTCGCATGATTTAATAGCAGGTATTCGTCGATGAAGGCCTTATAACGCAAGAATAAATCGTTATCTCTATGGAATCTTTTTTCAAGCGAAAAGAATCGTTGTCGAGCCAACATGAAAGAATCACCAAGGAGTCCAGAGGCACCTTCATCCTGAAAAGGCAAATTTACTTGGAACCTACCGTCAGACAATCGTTTAGTGGTTTCCTGAAAGATACTTTCACATTTTTTATCTTCTGGTGTAACAAACCTTTTATGAGGGTACTCCTCTAAGTTCCAAAATTTGGGTAGAAGCTCTTCCAATGAAGGACTAGAACAAAACAAAGAGACGCTCACAAGAGAATTCATCGCTGCGTTTTCACTGGGAACTGGACCACCTATTACCCAACCTAATCGGGAATTTTGGATAGTAGGCAGATTTTTGCCAAGAGTAATAATACCAGGTGTAATAATTTCATAATATAGATCTGCTCCTATTAACAAATCTATAGGTGCGGGAATATGAAATTCTTCATCAGCCAACCTTAAGTTTTGGGGCAAGGGCAATTTACTTGTGTCCACTCTGACATGAGGAATCACAGACGTAATTCTGTCCAATATGGCACAATGAGCAAAGAGAGAAAACTTTTCGTGTCGAGACAAAATATTCACTTTCACAGAGTGAGTCACTTGAGTTCTAGTGCTACCTATTCCTGAAATTGGTAGATGAATTTTAACCGAGGGCGATGCTAACTTCTTAAACATATGTGAAGTGATAAAAGTCGTTTGAGATGCGGAGTCCAATAGCGCACGTGCAAGCACTTTGGTTCCATTTTCTGAAACTAATAACACCTTTGCTGTAGCAAGCAATATTTGAGAATAGCTTTGAGACAAATGACATGAGCTTGGATTATTGTCTTCTGAGACGTTATCCTGAGAGAGCTCTAGCGCAGCATGCTCTACTACAACATGTTTTTTTTTCATCCTGAGAGTGAGGCCTACCATGGGGATTTCTGGATTGTGCACTGGGTTGTACACTCGGTTGTACATTATTACCAGGTGGTTTGGGTGAAGGCTCATGCACTTGATGCATTGTACTTCCACTCTCTCGAGTTTCGTGCAACAGAGAGTGGTGTCTTGCAGAACAAGTCCTGCAATTTGACGAGGGACACTGAGACATATTGTGCCTATTACCGAGGCAGTTAAAATACAATTTATTCTGCATAGCAAATTGTTTTCTTTGAGAAGCAGGCATTTTCAAAAATTTAGAGCATTTATAAATGTTATGGTTTTTGAATTTACAATAAAAACAACCTATATATTTATTTGTATCAGTTTCTTGAGCGACATGAACTCGTGAACCTTTTTGAGAATACTTATTTTCAGTATTGAAATTATCTGTTAGTGATTCTAACGATGAGCACTTTCTTTCTAAAAAATCCATAAATTCGTCCAATGTAGGCAAATCGTCTGTTTCTCGCTCTAGTTCAAAGTCTTGCCTTGTTGTAGCATCTAAATGTTTAGAGAAAATATAAATTAAAAGCAAATTCCAATTCTCGATATCGACCTGTAATGCTTCTAATGACTTTAGATTTTTGTTAACCTGAGTTATGAATTGCCTCAAGGCTGTGCAATTATTTTTGGAAATATGTGGGACGTCCAATAGACCCTGCAACAATGAATTAATAATCAAAAGTTTTTTGTCGTATCGCTTGTTCAACATTTCGTTTGCTACTGCATAATTTTCGTTGGTCATTAACAAACTATTCACAAGGTCCAATGGTTCACCTTTCAAAGCAGATATCAAATACATTAGTTTTTGCACAGGGGAGAGATTCTGATTTGAATCTATTAGTGCAGCGAAAATATCTTTAAAAGTAGGCCAATCCTTGAAATTACCTGTAAAAGTAGGTACATTTAAACTAGGAAGCTTAACTTGAATTGAATGAGGGTTAATTGGTGGGCCATTAGGCAAGGCTAGAGGCGGTGTGGCTAGAAGTTGTGGGGTGGGCGAGTTAATTGATACCTGAGAAAACCTTTGAATTAAAGATTTTAACTTTGCCGCAAGATTGAAATATCTACCTTCAAATTCATCTCTGTCAGCAGATTGAGTTTCGTCAACATCTTCAATATCATCTTGTACTTCTATATATGACGCATAAGCTTTGTGTAATTGCACTTCCCTTACAACAAAATCATTAACATCAATATTTGCAACATCAACATTTTGTCGAACAAAGTTTTCAATTCTTGTTATCACAGCCTTTTGCCTGCCTCTTTTGCGTTTGAGGCTTTCTACATCAATTCCTAATTCAGACATTTTAAATTGAAAGAAATATCTACGCTTTAGCTTTAAATGAAATAAGAAATTTTTTGTTTTTGAAAAACGAGTAAAGATTGCAAGAATCTTATAAAAAAGTTGTGAGAAAAGAGTCTATATTATTCCTTCCTACTTTAATTAATGTCAGTTAAATTGCAAATAAGTATTTGCCACAGAGAGTGCAAAAATATTCTATAGAACACCAAAACAAACGCACAAAACCACTACAAAAAAACCAGTACAGTCACAGTGTGATGAAATTCTTGAAGTTCTGTAGTGAACGACTTTCCATAACCATCATAAATAAAATTGAAAGATCTGACCTTAAATTTTCCTTGAAATCCAGGCGACAGAGTGCCGTAATCTTCAATTTCCAATTTACAAGGCCACGGGATTGGGCCACAAAACTGAGCCGCGAGGCCACTGGGGCGTAGCGAGAGGACTGCGATCCTACAGTCTGCTACAATGGGGCGGAGACTGGATTACTGAGAGTTAACTTTTTTGTTTTCACGAGTCAATGCACACAAGTACTGTTAAGCGCCGAAATGCAACCTCAGTTTGAAATAATTATTGTTTGCGTCCGCAGCCGTTTCAAGTATGGTGTATACGCGACTTTAGCCGTATATTCTGGAATCAGCTGTCAGTGAATCGTGTTAGTTCGCGGTCGTGCCGCCCGGCCCTTTCGTGGTCTTCGTCACCGAGCACCGAGCAGTCGCCAGCAGCACTCAAAGCAGAACATTGCGCCCATCGCATTTATTTTTTCTCTCGCACAGCGCAATTTTAGCGAAATATTATTTTCTCATAAATTAGCTGGCGCCATTCTTTGTTAACCATTTAGTCAATAAAGTATAAAAATTCAACCAGTAGTTTGCATAAAATTAGCAAGGCCTACTTCAATCTAGTGATGTAATTCCACTCAAAGAAATTACCTGAAGGGAACGTCACAAAAAGGAATTCAAACCTGCAATTCTATTCATGGTCCTTCGACGTCAGATATAGTGTAAAACAAGCTCACAAACAACAACAGCCAAAGAAATAAAGGTCAGTCCGTTCCTTTTTATTTCCCACATTGATTTTTCCGTAAACATTCAAATATTTTCATTCACTCATTAATAAATCATAAATATCACTTTATAAAAAAGAAAAATAAAGAATTTAGATTGAATTTTGAGAAAATTGGCATAAGATAAATTGCGTTTTATGTTATTTGTTTTTTACTTTAAATAATTGTTTACTTTTGTGTTTTGTTACTAAGTTTTTTGGCTTACTTATTTGATTTATTAATCCAAATTAAAAGATGGCCGAATTAGAAGGTAAGAAAAAAGTATTAAAGAATCGTAGAGGTCAGGTAAAAAGAAGTTTAAGTAGATTTGAGACTTATTTAATTAAAGTAATTAACAGCGATAGTGATGATGAGGATTCAATGATTGAGCTTGCTACTCGACTTGACACTATTTCAACATTTTTGAATGATTTTGACACGATTCAATGTGAACTGGAGATGTTGGAACCTGAAGATGTGGATACACATGAAAGTGTTCGTCAAGAATTTGAGAATAAGTATTTTTCATTGATTACTCAGGCCAAAAAGCAATTACAGTCAAAATTTCGACCTGTCTCAATAAATCAAAATAATATACAAACACAAAATAATAGCTCTAATATTGGTTCTAATTTCCCTAATGTGAAACTACCCGATATCAAACTCCCTGAGTTTAGTGGAAGCTACGATCACTGGACTCAATTCAAGGAGGCTTTTGAATCTTTGATTAATAAAAATACTAGTTTATCTAATGTACAGAGGTTTTTTTTATTTACAAGGGGCTCTTAAGGGTGAAGCAGCTAAAATTATTTCATCATTAAATGCAACTGATAATAACTATATAATAGCTTGGGATTTATTAACGGATCGTTATCAAAATAAAAAGGCTATTATTCATTCCCATGTTAAAGCCATATTTGATCTGCCCAGCATACAAAAAGAATCATTCATTCAATTACGAAATTTTTTGGACAATTTTCATACACATTTTAGATCATTAGAAAACCTTGGCGAAAATATTAGTGACTGGAGTACTATGCTCATATTTTTACTAAATTCTAAACTCGATCCCAATACTCGCAAAGAGTGGGAAATATTTACAAGGTCAATTAATTCCCCAAAAATTGATGATTACACAAAATTTCTAAGCCAACGTTGCCAATACTTTTGGAATCGATCGACGTTAACACTAAACTTAATACTAATTCTAATAACACAGTTTTAAACATACAAGCCGGTGATCGTGGCCGCCACTATTCTCATGTTGTCTCTAATATAGTATGTCCTTTATGCAGCGAAGCTCATTATGTTCAATCATGTAAAAAATTTCTTGATATGCCTATCAATAAAAGGTTTTCTGAAATAAAGCGACTTAACTCGTGTACCAATTGTTTAAGAGGGGGACACTCAAATTCTGAGTGCAGGTCACAATGGTCTTGTAGGACTTGTCAAAAACGACACCACTCGTTGTTGCATTTGCCCACTAGTGCACAGAAACCTCCAATTAAAAAACAAAATTATTTTCAGCAATCTCAGCAAAATCAAACAATTTCACAAAACTCTAATGTAAGCAGCGAAGGTGAGGACAATGCCCAGTTGCCAAGTGTAACAAAGAGTAACGAAAACTTATACAGTCATAATTTATGACAACTCAGATTGAAACTGATGCATGTGCTATTCTTTCTACGGCAATAATATATGTTTTTGATAAACAGGGTAAGACTGTTAAATGCAGAGCTTTGCTTGATAGCGGCTCACAGTCTAATTTCATTACCCAACGGTTTTTTAACAAACTTAATTTAAGCTATACTTCCATCAACATGCCTATATACGGAATAAGTCAGAATCTCATAAATATTTCGAAACGTACGGTTATTAAAGCCAAATCATTATTTAGTAATTATTCTTTTGAATTGCCATTTTTAGTAATAAACAAAATCACTGGTTTAGTACCCCAGCAATTAATTAGTACAAGTAACTTTAAAATTCCTACTAATATTTCACTCGCTGATCCAGACTTTAATTCACCTGCTGAAGTTGACATGTTATTGGGTGCTAGCATTTTTTATGAATTGCTGAGTGCTGGACAAATAAAACTAGGTCCTAACTCGCCCATTCTCCACAAAACCAAATTAGGTTGGGTGATTTCTGGATGTACACCCATAATCATCAACACAAGTTTAAATAATAATTGTTTTCTCAGCACATTTGATTCTATACAAAACCAAATTGAAGCCTTTTGGCGTATCGAAGAAAATTACTCGCAAAATAAGCCTTTGCTCACTAAAGAAGAGGAGGAATGCGAATCTCATTTTTTAAATACATTCTCTCGTGATGAAACTGGCAGATTTGTTGTAAGCCTTCCCTTAAAAAATAATGTATCTCAACTTGGCGATTCTGAAGGGACAGCCATAAAAAGGTTTTATTCTGTTGAACGCAAATTAAACAGAAGCCCTTCACTTAGGGAAGAATATACCAAATTTATGTCTGAGTACCACACTTTAGGTCACATGACAAAGATAGACCCTCTAAAACCTCCGACATTTCCAACATATTACCTCCCTCATCACTCGGTAGAAAAAGACAATAGCACTACAACTAGGCTCAGAGTCGTATTTGATGGCTCTGCCAAAACGACTTCTGGCATTTCACTTAATAATGTCCTCAGGGTAGGGCCAACCATACAAAATGATCTTTTCTCAATTTTATTGCGTTTCAGGCAGCATAACGTTGTATTAATTGGTGACATAGCTAAAATGTACCGCCAAATCCTAATTAGGCCTGAAGAGCGCAGCCTACAAAGAATTGTATGGCGAGATAATCAACAACAAGAACTTAATCATTATGAACTAAACACAATAACCTATGGTACATCATCTGCTTCCTTTCTTTCTACCAGGTGCTTAAAACAAATTGCAATTGAATCTCAACCCCAATTTCCTAGAGAATCTAAAATACTTATGGACGAATTTTATGTTGACGATCTTATAACCGGGGCGAAATGTGCTACAGAGCTTATCGAAATTCGAAAAAATATATCCTCAATACTCAAAGGTGCTGGATTTGAGTTACGAAAATTCAGTTCCAATGATCCTAGCGTATTAAATGATTTAAAATCTTCTGCTATAAGCAATACAAAACAACTTGTTAACGAATCTCACGGAAATAAAACTCTTGGCGTAAACTGGAATCCTACTTCCGATTGCTTTGAATATAGTTCCAAAATTGTTATTGAGAAAAATATAACCAAACGAAAAATACTGTCAGCAATTTCCCATATTTTCGATCCCTTAGGTTTGCTTGGTCCCATAATAGTACAAGGTAAAATTTTATTGCAACAATTATGGATATCAAAAGTAGGGTGGGATGATCTTGTCCCGGTTCACATATTCAAATTATGGACAAATTTAGCTTCTGTAATTTCCAACGCTCACGTACTCAAGATTCCTAGACATGTCATAGCAATAAATGCTACAAATATTCAAATTCATGGGTTTTGCGACTCCTCAATTCATAGTTATGGTGCATGCATCTACATCAGATCAGAAACACCAAATGGAGCCATTTCCGTTAATCTATTAACCGCAAAATCCAAGGTGGCACCGCTTAAAGCTCTCTCATTGCCAAGATTGGAACTATTAGGCGCATTACTTTTATCGAGACTCATTAATAAGGTTATTTCATGTATTTCCATTGATTTTAATTCTATTATCTATTGGACCGACTCAACAATCGTTTTGTCATGGCTGAGCTCCCAGCCCAGAACATGGAAAACATTTGTCTCCAACAGAACTTCTGAGATTATGCAGCTTACTGACATCAACAGTTGGTATCATGTAGCATCAAACTATAACCCAGCTGACATAATATCCCGGGGAATTGACCCTGGCGATCTTGAAAATTCATCAATGTGGTGGCATGGTCCCCAGTTTTTGTCCGAACCTCAGGTTAATTGGCCAGAGGATTGCCACATAACGAATTTTGCAAGGTGTTCAGCAGAAGTGATTGAATTTAATCCCAAAACAATAATATTAACAACCGCAATAAATTACAGTATTTTTCAACGTTTTTCCGACTATAACAAGCTTGTGCGTGTGGTATCTTATTGTTTGAGATTTATCCAGAGATCCAAATCGGAACAACAGTCACCAAGTTCGATTAATATCACACCTACTGAGCGTATTGCAACAGAAAATTATTTGATTAAAATTGTACAAGCTGAGTGCTTTTCAGACGAGCTTCACGATCTCAAGGTAATAAAGCGTGTTAAATCTCAAAGTAAACTTGCCAGTCTAAATCCTTTCGTGGATGACAGTGGTATTCTACGTGTGGGAGGCCGGCTCAAAAACGCTCAAATTAACTTTAACCACAAACACCCTATACTTTTACCTAGTACCCATTCATTCACAAAATTAATCGTTAAACATTTTCATGAATATAACTTGCATTCAGGACAGCAAGCTACCTTGTCTTTTATTCGAAAAAGATTCTGGCCGCTAAATGGCAAAGGTACTGTTCGAAGTGTAATTCGTAAATGCATGCGTTGTTTCAAGACTGATCCACCCACCATTCTGCCTCAAATGGGAGACCTGCCCTCAGAACGAGTCTCTCCTAGTCGTATTTTTTCTAATTGCGGTCTTGATTATTGTGGTCCTTTTCTATTAAAAGATGGGAAATACCGAAACCGAAAAATACTTAAATGCTATGTATGCATATTTATATGTCTATCCACAAAGGCAATTCATATTGAACCTGTCAGCGAACTTACAACTGAAGCTTTTATAGCTGCTTTCAGAAGGTTTGTGTCAAGGCGAGGAATGGCTACTAATCTCTTCTCCGATAATGGATCCAACTTTATTGGAGCCAACAACGAATTCAAAAGGATCTATTCAATCTTAAATAGTGATCCCGTTCAAAATTTCTTTACTGACTCCCAAATGCAATGGAGTTTTATACCAGCTAGGTCTCCTACTTTCGGAGGAATCTGGGAGGCGGCTGTGAAATCTGTCAAATACTATTTAAAACGCACTTTATCCAACACGCCTCTAACTTCCGAAGAATTTGCAACACTTCTTGCTCAAGTTGAATCGATACTCAATTCACGGCCATTAGTACCTCTCTCTCCTGATCCTAACGACCTAGAAGCAATTACCCCAGGCCATTTTATAATTGGAGAAGCTCTCAACTCGCCACCTCAACTGGATTTGAAGGAAGTTAAGGTCAATCTGCTGTCTCGTTTTAAACACATACAAAAAATGGTTCAAATATTCTGGTCAAGATGGTCCAATGACTACTTGCATAATCTACAGCAGCGGAACAAGTGGCGTTTCCAGAGACACACACAGCAACTCGTTGGCAAACTAGTAGTGCTCAAAGAAGATAATACCTCTCCACTACAATGGCCCCTCGGAAGGATTACTGATGTTCACCCAGGAACAGACGGTATTGTCAGGGTAGTGACATTAAAAACTAAAAACGGTACAACCAAACGTGCAGTGAATAAACTTAGTGTTCTTCCACTGGACGATTAAAAGACACCTTTAGTTTATGTTTATTTTTGTAAAGTTTGATATTATTTCATAACTTCTTATCACAAATGACTTGTACAATACTTTCTTTAAACTTTTCTGTATTGCGCCCAGCTAATTAGGTATTTTTTTGTAAATTTTTGAAAGTAGGTACTTTCAAGGCCGCCGGGATGTTAAGCGCCGAAATGCAACCTCAGTTTGAAATAATTATTGTTTGCGTCCGCAGCCGTTTCAAGTATGGTGTATACGCGACTTTAGCCGTATATTCTGGAATCAGCTGTCAGTGAATCGTGTTAGTTCGCGGTCGTGCCGCCCGGCCCTTTCGTGGTCTTCGTCACCGAGCACCGAGCAGTCGCCAGCAGCACTCAAAGCAGAACATTGCGCCCATCGCATTTATTTTTTCTCTCGCACAGCGCAATTTTAGCGAAATATTATTTTCTCATAAATTAGCTGGCGCCATTCTTTGTTAACCATTTAGTCAATAAAGTATAAAAATTCAACCAGTAGTTTGCATAAAATTAGCAAGGCCTACTTCAATCTAGTGATGTAATTCCACTCAAAGAAATTACCTGAAGGGAACGTCACAAAAAGGAATTCAAACCTGCAATTCTATTCAAGTACTATGTTCAACGTCAAAAGTATCCGAATTGTTTCATAAAACCACTTTGTCTATCGATTTTAATCGGTTGCAAGTCAACAATCCGTGAGAAGAGACCAGAAATTATGTGGGGATTTTAGAGTTCCTTCGATAGAGTGGACCAGATAGACCTTGGGTGGTTTTAATAAAACTCGAACGCGGTTAGTTTTTAATCGTTTTAATTCCAACTCAAAACACGTTTACTACCGCAAACAAACGGATCAACAAAGACGAACAGTACAATGTTACGATTAAATTAATTATAGCAATTAACAGTGTTGGTTTTCAACCACGTGGAGGAAGTGCATTGACACGGAACTTGTTGCGCTGAGTGTGTGAAACTGGATGATACTGGAATCGAATCTTCCAGACCGAAACTGTCATTAAAAAAGTTGGGTTATATTCATTTGTCTATTTTTTGAGGGGCGTTCGATAACATGGGGCGTTCGATAACATAGGGCGTGTTGTGAACCGTCGATGACGTGCAATAAATGACTTGAGTTATTAAAGAAATCTAAACAACCATAGTAGTCAAATTGGTACATTCAGGCGGTGCCAGTGGCTAATCTCAGCTCAGCCACTCAGCTGAATGGCTGAACTTAGCCGCTCGCAGCGCCTGAATGTACGCAATACCTCTGTGAGTTGAAACCAGTCAGAGCTAATTTCATTGATTGAAAACAGTCAGAAAACTAGCTTCTACCCTGGTTTGTGATTTCTGTGCGAACAAACCTAATTTTACACACAATGGTACGTGTCCTAGATCCTTGTGAGGAAATAATAATTATTGATGAAAATACCCTTGTGTAATATTAGCTCTAGTTTGTTCTCCTTCCCTAAGCAAATTTAAATCTGGATGAAGAGCTGCATTTGGAATATGATTCAAATTATTGTCATCGGGAAGGTTTGCATTGGCTTCTCCTGGAAGTGGAACTCCTGCTGCAAGGCACATATTATGGAGAATGCTGCATGTAGTTACAAGCATGCCAACAAAATAGGGATCATATCTAGCGACCCTTTCTTGCAACAGACAGCGAAACCTCATCTTCAGGATACCAAAAGTTCGCTCTATAACATTGAACCTACTTTCTGGAGAATTTGGGAGAGGATTTAAAAATGGTTTTACTAAATATGGTTGCAGTGGGTATCCAGAGTCACCTATCAACCATGAATTTGTTTCCCCTAAGTCATGAATATGACTCATTATTCGCTGGATTCCAGACTGTCTCCAAATAAAAGAGTCATGAGTAGCACCTCCATAATTTGTGTTCAAATTAATGATTTTTGTATTTGGGTCACAAATGCATTGCACATTCAATGAATGAAATCCTTTTCTATTCAAGAAATTGTGTACAATCAATTGCACCTACAGCTCCGGGAAACCCAAATCTTTCCATAAATGTGGCTTTATTTAGTTGCCTTTCTTCTCTACTGTTAGGAAATCTGATAAAAGTATCTGCAAGGTGATTGTCAATAATTTCTGTGATTCTATGAATCCAACGGCATGCAGTTGTTTGACTTATTCCAAAATTAAAATCTTGCCCGAGACTTCTTTGGTAGGCCCCAGTAGCATAAAATCTCAGAGATGCCAAAACTGCTGTTTCAATCGTAACCTTACTTCCTCTACCTGCGTTGTTTAACGGTGGATGTGGGAAATGAGGCCTTATCAATTCGATTAATTGCCGGGTTATTTCTTTACTCAAGCTAAATAATTCCATGAACCGAATGTTGCTCAAATTAAAAGGATTACTCTCTCTTCTAATTCTAGCTCTCATTTGTATGAGACGTAGATTGAATTGTATCCGATGTTGCCTTCTTATACGATTAGCAAATACGGGCAGCATGTCTGAAGAAAGGAAAAATACTGATAAAAAACAATCATTAAAAATCTGATAACTTTATAAAACAATAAAATTAAATTTAACCAAACAATAAGGGAATGAAAAACTTACCTTACTCCTTCAAATAGAAATACAATTGATAGGTATTATATTTAATAAAAATAATTATTGTATTATTGCTCGATCTAGCACTCCAAAACCAAAAATTTATTTACGAATAACGCACAAGAATAACGATCAAAAAACAAAAACAAACTTTCCTTTCCTACTTTCATTCGCTGTTCGCTTCACGTTGCAACTTAAGGCCGTCACACACACTTTTGCATAACGCATAAGCATAAGCTTCAACCAATCACGGGTTTTATTAGAGGTCACCTGATTTTCAGCTGTCAGGTTGGCATAGGAATTTCCATAAGGATAGATATTTTATGCCCCTATGCTATGCGTAGCCAATGAGATTTTGTTTAGTTGTCACGTGTACAAGTGTCGTTGTCATGTCAATAGAAAATTGAAAACATCATAACCTTAGTTTTATCTGTTTTGTTTTTGTTTTGTGCCCAATTTATTCTTATTTTCATTTTTGGAAAGGAAATAAATAAATCAACAGGAAAATACAGGTATGTAATGTAGTACATTCTTAAATAGAAAACTTTTAAATTAAAATAATAAATTAGGCACCAGCTAGACGTTTTGAAAATGGAAGATCATCGCTATTATGCATCTCCTTTTCAAGATGATACTGAAAACATTTTTCAAGAAGAAGTCCTAGATAATTCAGAGAATAGAAATTTTGATGAAATTCTAATTGATATGGTCAAAGGTTATCCTCATTTATATAATAAAGCTGATACCAATTTTAAAGATGCCCTAATGAAGGAAAATTCTTGGCAGGAAATTGCCAATGTTTTAAATGCTTCTGGTAAGCATAGAAATGTGATTTTTTGTCAATTTATTTACCTACTCTATTGTTTAATTTAAGTGCTTGATTGTAAGAATCGGTGGACTCGACTCAGAGAGAGGTTCTCACGAGAAAAAAAGAACATAGAGGATGAATTCCGAAGTGGCAGTGGTGCTTCACAAAGACAAAAATGGCTGTTGTATACCAATATGGAGTTTTTAAAACCTTTTGTGGCTGGTAGAAAGTATGTTATTGTAATTTTATTATGGCGTGTCTATGGTTTAATTATTTATCTATTTTTTTCATATCAAGGACAGTTACAAATATTGTCAGAACTAATGTCTCAAATCAATTGAAGATTGACAATGTCTACACTCAAAATAGTGAAAATAAGAAAGTCCATGTTTCTCTTGATAATTCTACCATTGAGAGCAACCAAAAATAGTCCCTTCAACTTCCATTAACAAAGAAAAAGCATCAGAAAAAGCCATACGACCATGCTTCAAGAGACAGAGGGTACAAGATAATGTGGATTTATCAATAATGAATTTATCTGCGGCAGTGACTTCACATATTAGTTCACAAAAATCACAACCATCATCATCACAAAGATCGGATGATTTGTTTGGCAATTTAATTGTAGAAGAGCTTGCCAAATTGGATGAACCACAGAAGTCTCAGAAAAAACGTGAAATACTAAAGGTACTATATAATTATTGATTATTCTCAATTATATATTTAATTTGTTCTATAGAATAGAAACAAAAATTACTTTTGATATTTTTTTTTATGTTTGAAACTAGGTTCCCATGTATTATTAGAAAGAAATTTATTTTTGTTATAAGGTATATATTTTATGAAATAGAAATACTTACCTTGAGACTTAGATATAGGGTGTAGTTTGGCAAGAATACATTTTTAGTTCATTTAAAAGCTAAACTACTTAGAATTGATGAGATGTCATTTGAGTTCCTATTTGTTGTGATTTACCTACTATATATTTTCGTAGAAATAAAGATTTTGTTATTTTTTATTGCTTTAATTTATCAAAATAAATTTTACCCAGAATTCCTACAATCTAATAATAAATAAAAGAAATCCAATACAAAAAAATTGTTAATTGTAGACATTTTCCAATTTTTGTTTTTGGGCTTGATACATAATATGTACACAAACTGACCTAAGTATTTTCACCTCTCCTGACATAGTCTTCCCGCCATGGAACCTGCCCTGCAGGAGTCGAAAAGTAGTCGGCTAAGGTATTTCTCACCGAGTATGCTTCTCGTGTTGAATTGCGGCTTCTGGTAGGAGGAATACCTTCAAGTGAACTTGTTTGTCTCCATTCTCCTAACTCCACTTCTCCTTGTTCTGTTTCTCTGTCGACAAAGGTAGGTGGGCAGTAAAGCCGCTCATTCAATTTTTTCTTTTCATTTTCCATCATTAAAAAGTTATGTAAACAAACTGTGGCCATGATTATTTTGTCAACATTTTCTGGAGGTAAACATATGGGCTTGCGAAAAATTTTCCAACGTGAAACTAAAATTCCAAATGTATTCTCTATTGTTCTCCTTGCTCGGCTTAGCCGGTAATTGAAAATCTTTTCCTTGTTTGATAAATTTCTACCAGGGAATGGCTTCATCATATGGAGGGATAATGCAAAGGCATCATCTCCTACAAAATATGCAGGTGTTGCCAAATTAGAATTTTGCAATTTTGAAATTCCATTTGGTATAGACAGGGTGTTATTTAAAATGCCTTTCCCAAATTCTGATTCAGCAAAGACCCCAGCATCATTATTGCTTCCATAAGCTCCTACGTCTACCGTGGAAAATTTGTATTTGGCATCGCACACTCCCATGAGAACAATGCTGAAAGACTTTTTGTAATTAAAATACTGGCTTCCTGAATTGGGTGGTGCTTGTATTTGAACGTGCTTTCCATCCACAGCACCAAGACAGTTTGGCATATTCCATATTTCCATAAAATCTTTCATTCTTTTTTCCCAGATGTTAATATCTGGCTGAGGAATAACTTTGTGCAACAAAATGTCACTTATAATTTCGCATGTGTCTTTGATAATTTTTAATGCAGTGGATTCTCCTATCCTATATGCCATAGCAATAGATAATGGTTGGTCTCCTGTGGCAAGATATCTGAAAATTGAAATTTGTAAATTATAATAAAGGTAGGAAATAAAATAAGTTTGTGTTTCACTACTACATTATAAAAATAAAACTATAAATATATAGTAAGTAATCTTTTAATTATTGAACATTTCTCTTCACTTTTAAACAAAAAACTATGTTTTCTTACCTCAATGTTATAATCAATCTGCATTCTGGCGAAATAGCTCTCCAATTTGCCTTTTGTAATTTGGGGCGCAGCATTTCTAACAAAGAATTAAATGTTCCAATATCCATCCTGCACTACCGGAAAAAAAGATCAGGATCATTTTTCAGTTCTTGAAAAAGGCGATTGAAATCCCCCTGTTTTTCTCGTTTCTGATTTATTGGCCTAGTCCACCATCTTCTAGTACGCCACTTTTTATTCTTTCGTTTTTTCAAATATAAGCAACAAATAAGAGTTACCGCTGCATAAACAAATAGGTCGTCCATGGTTGACTTAAAAAATGCCCCCAGAAACGGCTTACAAATTGAAATAGCTTTTTAATCGTGATATACTATAATCAACAACAACCTTGTGCAACGTGCAACAATCATCAATTAAATAACAATAACATATAAATATGAAATATGCGCATGCTCAGCGAACGCATTTTTCTGATTGGTCAAGAGTTTCATGCTATGTATTTGCCTGTGTGATAAACTCGCCATAACGTAACAAAATTATGGATTATGGGCTATGCTATGCGTTATGCAAAAGTGTGTGTGACGGCCTTTACACTTACGACAAGAAAAAAAAAGAGATCACTATATATATTAGCACGAGATCGAAATATCTCATGACGCCACACCCGTTTCGATTCGACAAGATTTTAGAATCACCAAATCTTGAAAATTGTCGAGTCGACAACGTTTCCTATCGAATCGTGATTTTAGAATCCCCCAACAAAATAGTAGCTAGACGAACTTCTAGCAAGTTACAGGTTGTTACAGCAAGTAGTACTCTCTAAGCTCTCAGAGGGTACTCACGCACAAAAATTTATTAACACCGAAATTTGGCAAACCCTTTTTCTCGCTCAAGTTTAATTTACCTATGTACTCCCCCTTTATAAAAAGTTGAATGCGATTTTCGTTATAAGATCCAGAAATAGTAATAAACGTGTGTGTTAATTTATCTAGCTGTTTGATTTAATTAATTTACCGGAATAAAACAGGAACCAGCACTTGATCTACAGTGAAAAATACGTTTTCACGTTTTAACCCTTTTCTTAGGGAATAAGAACAATCCCGAATATAAGTGGTCCTTCGAACCCGATCTGGTGATTAATTATAAACTATTTCCAAGACTATTTCACAGAAAAACTGTCCTAGAGTGTTATGCTCAAGTGAAAAATGCCTAGGTGCCCTATATGGATTATCTCCGAACAATTTGGATAACTGAAACTGAAGTCATACGAGGTGAGATCGTTTTGATTTATTTTCTTCATTTGGCAAGATTTGGAAATTCCAGTAAAGCTTCGCAGTGATTAAATTGTGGATAGTTTCTTAATCTAAACTTTGAAAAAAAAAAGTTAAAGACTCGCTTATAAAGACGATTAATATTTATAGTTTTTTCTTTTCCTCTTT
Organism: Ceutorhynchus assimilis; assembly: GCA_917834065.1. NCBI lineage: Eukaryota > Metazoa > Arthropoda > Insecta > Coleoptera > Curculionidae > Ceutorhynchus > Ceutorhynchus assimilis. The sequence continues at coordinate 15,049,799 of OU892285.1, forward strand.
CATTTACTTGTAGTTATATAATTATCTAGATTTGTAGGTTGCTTATTAGTTCGCATTTAAACCCGATTTTCACTTTATAAATATCTCTTTGATTTAAACTCAATTTATAGTTTTAGAACTTTATTTTGAACCCTTTATAAAAAAATGGCTCCTCCTGATGCTTTAAAGTAACTTCTAACAAGAAGAACCTCTGTTAAAGGTAGTTTAACTAGATTAAATAATTGGGTGAACACAGATCTTGATAATGTTACCAATTTGAATATTGTTAAAACTAGGCAACAAGCGTTGATAGATTTGTATAATCAATATGATAATGTACAATTTGAGATAGAAGAACTAGATCAAACCCAAGAGTCAGATAGGGATTCAATTGAAACTAATTACTATAACTCATTAAGCAAATTTTAAGACAAAGTAGATTCGTTCACTTTGCCAGCTTCAACGCCAATACCCCCAGTGTCTTTTAGTAACATGCCACCCTTGGGGGGGTCTAAAATACCCCAACTAAAAATACCCACTTTCAATGGGGACTTTTCTAAATGGACAAGCTTTTTTGATATTTTTTCCACGCTCATTATAAAAAACCATGGTCTCTCAGATGTTCAACGCTTGATGCCCTTGAAAGGATGTCTCTTAGGTGAACCCTTAAATCTCATTAGCAATTTACAATTAACAAGCGCAAATTTTCAAATAGCGATTCAAACTCTCTGTGACAGATACAGTAACAATTTAATTACTATAAATTGTCATATTAACCCTACAGTAGTCGCGCCGCGGTCTCTGAGACCGGGTCAAAGAAATAAGTTAATATCTTTTTGCCTAGATGTCGCTACTACTTCTCGAGCTATGTAGCTGCTCGTAACGTGACGAGGCGTCGTTAGTATTGTTTTGTGCACAGTGGGTGGCGTTTCTCGCAAGTATTATCAACACACGGTGTCTGGAACCAGGGCGACCAAACTAACACCCGGTGTATTGGACCGCTGCGACAACAGTGGCGCAAAATTATAAAGTAAAAATTGAGGTAAATATTATTTTCTAATTGGTAATAAAATATTTTGCTGCAAAATCAAACCTTTTAGAGGTATGTACTCCTACGAAAGAGAACAGTTGCACCTGAGGCGCCTTTTAGAAGAAACTGATGATGAGCTGGCAGAAAATACAAACATTCCTCCGGAAAATCCGGACGATGAAAGCGATGATGAAGAAGATAATGTGGAGTGTCAAAATGATGACAGTGACAGCGAACAAGAAATTAGTGAGCCTGAGGAAGGAGATATAGTTGTTAGCAGCAGATTATCCTATATTGGTAAGAAAGAAAATTTATTATTGGAAGATGTCCTACAATTATTCTATAAATTTCTTTTATTAGGTAAAGACAAAGTAACCTACTGGAAAAAGCACCCTCCTAAACCAAAGTCAATAAGAACTAGACAAGAAAATATTATAAAACGACTACCTGGGCCGACACTGTCGACTAAAACCCTAAGAGACATTACTGATATATGGAGTCACTTCATAAATAATGATATGATAAACAAAATCGTATATTATACAAACCTTTACATTGAGGCAATAAAAGAAAAATTTTCTCGTTCCAGAGATGCAAACCCTACTAACATGGGAGAAATAAAAGCATTTATAGGACTTCTCTACATGGCTGGTATTTGTAAATCAAATAGAATGAATACCGAAGATATCTGGAGAACTGACGGCTATGGTGTGGAAATTTTCCACCTAACAATGTCATTACAAAGGTTCAGATTTTTAAGTAGATGCATCCGATTTGATGATAAAGGAACTCGTGAAGACCGCCAAAAAACTGATAAGCTTACAGCTATTCGAGAAATATTTGAAAATTTTGTCCGAAATTGTGAAACTGGTTTTCATATGTCTGAAATGGTCACTATAGATGAAATGCTTCCAGCCTTTAGGGGCAGATGTGGTTTTCGTATGTATATACCATCAAAACCCAACAAATATGGTATAAAGATGTTTGCGTTGTGTGATGCACAAATGTTTTATACTAGTAAAATAGAAGTATACGTTGGACAACAGCCCGATGGTCCTTATAAGGTATCCAACTCGCCCTCAGACGTTGTTTATAGACTTTGCCAACAAATTAAGAATTCTGGTAGACATCTCACCACGGATAACTGGTTTACTTCAGTTCCTCTCGCAAAAACACTTCTGGATGAATACAAGTTAACTCTAACTGGAACAATTAGAAAAAATAAGAAGGAACTCCCTTTAGAATTTACTAAGCCAATTCGTCGGCCATCATGCTCATCAATGTTTGGTTTCAATGAAAAGTATACCCTGGTTTCGTATATTCCTAAGCCAGGAAAAAATGTTCTTTTGCTTTCAACTTTCCACCATTCAGATGAGATTAATCCGAGTACCGGAGAGCGACACAAACCAATTATAATTACGGATTATAATGCTACAAAAGGAGGAGTCGATGTAGTGGACAGACTATGTGCCAATTATAACTGCGCTAGAAATACGAAGAGATGGCCTATGGTAATTTTCTATACCATACTGAATATTGCTGGTATAAATTCGCAAGTGGTATATGCTGCAAATAATCCAGAAACGCAAAAATTGCGCCGAAATATTCTTAGGGAATTAGCAAATGGTTTGATAAGGCCACATCTAGAGGCTCGTGCCAGAACATCATGTCTTCCTACTCGAATAAAGTCCCGACTTCAAGATATTTGTGGTATCGTACCAGAATTCCAACAGGAAAATCTGGTGCCAGGCAGATGTGCTTATTGTAATTGGAAAAAAAATCGAAAAACTAGGTTCTCTTGTTTTCAATGCAATAAGTTTATGTGCCTAGAACACACGACACACGTTTGCAGGACATGCCAGGAAATCGTTTTGAATAATGTTTGAGAAAATGGTTTTCGAATGATTACAAAAAATTATTGATATTTTATTTTGACAATGTACTTACCTTGAGTTTGTTAATTTTAATTTAATACATCATTCTATCTTATGCCTATAAAATAAATTTGTTTTTCAAACACTTAAACGCTTTATTGGTTTTTATTGAATTAAAAAGAAAAATTGAGTGTTAAAAACACCATTTTGCTGATATTGAAATAATTCGGTCTCAGAGACCAGGGTGACCAAACTAAAATAGTCAAATGGCGCGACTGCTGCAGGGTTAAAACACTGCTGGAAATTTCTTCTCTTGTGAAACTTAATTCGCAAAATCTTAGAGATTTTGTGACCACAATTAAACAAAATATGGAAGCCCTTAAAGGTTTGACTGTGCCCGTAGATCAATGGGATCTATTATTAATTTATATCTTCAGCCAAAAATTGGACTACAATACACGTAGATCCTATGAGTTGGAGCGAGACAGATCTGTGTTGCCAACTATCGATGACGACCATACTCTCTTGCATAGTGGTGAAATTTCACGCCCCTCTCAAAGTAACCCCCCGCATAATAATGCCAATTATATGCAAAACGTCAGGCAACCCGATCAGGTAAGCTCTGTAGCAGTACTCAATCCTACCCCTTCGACTTCAAATAACTTCCCAAACGATGCTAATAGCTCTCAGACAGGGAATGCAACGTCACTCTCTCATCACAGTGTAAACAATGTACAGGTCATTTTGGCTACAGCAGTAGTAGGTATCCCTTGAAGGTCGGAATGGTGAAAATATTTATGCAAAGGCTTTGCTCGATTCAGGTAGTCAAAGCTCTTTTATAACCGCTAGGCTGACTGAAATGATTCATAACCAGTCCTATTTCAACCCTGTTCATATTTCCGGCATAGCAAATAGTGATAGTACACTGTCCAATAAAATGATCGACATCTCTATAATATCTAAAAATAACCCGTCCCGAGAATTCACAGTATCATGTTCAGGGATTCATCAAGCCAAGTAGCTTGAATTTTTTCTTAAATACTTGACTTGACTTGAAAACTCAAACTTTTGAAAATTTGATATTTGACTTGACTTGATTTTCGGTTTGAACTACTTGACTTGATATCAAGTAAAATCAAACTACTTGATATTACTTGATAGCGATCTGTGAAATGCGCATCGAAGCGTTAAAACGGGGATTCACCGAAGTTAAATAGGGGATTCACCGAGGTTACAGCTAGGACCATTCCTGAGGGGTCAAGCGCCTGCGTGCAGGATTTTTTATTCCGCCCTTTAGGCAGAGGCGTACCAAAGCACATCCTATTGGGAAAGGGGGTTGCAACCCTTTCCCAACTCTGTATTAACTTTATAACCATGCCAGTGGCGTGTCTAGACTTTAACAGACGGGGAAGCTGTGGGGAAAGATGGTGAAAGTACAGGACAGGAGAGACTTATAAAGTCAGCCATTCACAAGTTTCATATATTTCTTTTTAAAAATGTCTACATAAAGTTTAGTTTAGTGTTCCTAATAAATCCTCGAGGGGAAGCTGTGCTTCCCTAGCTTACATGGTAAACACGCCACTGAACCATGCCCATAACATACTCCCAACTCCTAGTTTAATAAACTAGAAATAATTGAAATACATCATAATAGTGGTGGCTAAAGGTTACGGTCTTGGGGGGGGGGTCCGTTGCACATGGGAAAGCCCGCCGCCGGTGGCGAAAAAAATTTCGGGGTGCCTCGCCCAAAAAGAGAAAGTGTGTTTCCGATAGGGAAAGATTACATCTACAGTGTGCGCCATAAAGTTGGGTACATATGAAAAAATTCTTAATTATTCCTTTTTTCAAAAATTTTTTTTTGGGGATCGTTTAGGCATGTTCGGTAACCAAAAAATCGATTATGACACATTTCATGTAATTATCAGTTTAGCGGGAATTTTGAAAAAAGTTGATAATGATGTCGAAAAACGGGTAAATTTGGCAAGATATCAAAAAATCTTATAAGAAAAAGTTGTTCAGAATCCAAAAAGAACTCCACTTGCCGATTTTGAAGGAAATCAGAAAAAAAAAAATAAAACTACTTATTTTGCCCATACCATTAAATGGAAAATCGAAAATATTAATTTTATTTCAAAAATAGCTTTATTCAACTAAACTACATAAGTTTGATATCAAACGAATCGATTGTTTTGCGAAATACATACTTGAAGGTCATAAATTAGAAAATACCGTCCAGTCGTGTCGCTATAACTGTACCCATGTCCCTTTCTGCACATTTTCTGGTCATCAGAAAAATAACATGACATGTGTCATAATCGATTTTTTGGTTATCGAACATGCCCTAACGATCCCCAAAAAAAGTTTTTTGAAAAAAGGAATAATTAAGAATTTTCCCATATGTACCCAACTTTATGGCACACACTGTATATGTACAGGGTGTCCCACGGTGGATGGCGTATTAGACGTTTATAGAGAACTAAAAAGCGGATCATTTTGAAAATTTGGCAACCGGGATAAACGACCATAATCTACACTTTAAAAATATTTTTGTTTATGCGGTGTTGCCGCTTCTACTCTAAACCAGTGGCAACATCGCTATTTTAAATGAAACACCCTGTATGTGATTGCATATTTGGATTCTACGTAAAATTCTGAGCAGATTTTATGTGATATACCCTATACCTAAGTTCAACTGTTTTGGAAATATTGACAGTTGAAAATTGACTTTTTGCAACTTTGACAGGCTGTAAAACCTAAACGGTTGCTCCTATTAGGAAAAAGCTTTCCATAGCTAGGCTAGAGTTATGCGGATGTCTCTTGCTCTCCAAATTAACCAAAAGAGTTTTGCAAATATTTGAAGGTAGGGTTACCATATCCAGTATTAATCTTTGGTCTGATTCACAAGTCTGTCTGTGTTGGATAAAATCTTCCCCATCTCGATGGACAGTCTTTGTGTCGAATAGAGTCACAGAAATTCAATCACTAGATACGGATGTTCAGTGGCGTTACATACCCTCAGAAAAAAAAACCCAGCAGACTTTGCAAGCCGCGGTCTGCTTCCCAATAAAATAGAATCCTGTTCTCTTTGGTGGAACGGACCCGACTTTCTCTGTAATCCCTATGTAAATCTAGAAACCTTCAGTTCACTTTTGGATGATAAAAATATCAAACCTCTAGAAGAAAAAAAGTTTTGCTGAATCTCTGTAAATAATGAATTTTGGGACAATTTATTAGAAAAATTTTCTAGTTACTCTCGCCTAAATAGAGTTGTAGCTTATCTACTAAGATTTTTACACAATATTGACCCTGAAAATGAGAAAAATTTAGAACCCTTAATGGTCGGAGAACTAAAAAGGGCCGAAGAGCTTATTTTAAAGCATTTCGCGAAGGAAATTTCTAACTTGAACTCAGGAAAGCTCATACATGATAGAACCATTTTATGTTTAAACCCATTTATAGACAAGGTAGGTTTAATTAGGGTTGGCAGTCGACTAGCTAATGCTGATGTTAGTTACGATCAGAAGCACCCCATTCTCCTTCCTTCTAAAGATCACGTCGTTCATTTACTTATGCGAAAAGAGCATTTTTCCCTTTTTCATGCAGGTCCACAAACAGTTCTTTTCAATTTTCGAACGAGATTTTGGCCTTTGGGAGGCCTTCGTGCAATCAAAAAAATTATAAAAAATTGCATTGTTTGTTTTCGGTTCAATGCCAATGCCAATTCAGCACAGCAAATAATGGCTGATCTCCCAAGTGACAGAGTCAATAAGGCCATGGCCTTTTCTAGAGTAGGTGTAGATTTTGGAGGGCCATTCCTGATTCGATCATCCCGGCTTAGAAAAGCACCCTCTCAAAAATGTTATGTGGCAGTCTTTATCTGCATGGCGTCCAAAGCTGTACATATAGAATTGATCAGCAGTCTCTCAACAGAAGCGTTTATTCGACGTTAAAAAGATTTGTGTCTCGTCGAGGTTGTCCTGACATCATTTTTAGCGATAATGCCACATATTTTGTAGGTGCGCATAATCATCTTCGCGATCTGTACAATTTCTTTAAAACCAAACATAATGTATCAGAAATAGAAACGTTTTTATCTACCAAACGAATCAAATGGAAGTTTATTCCTCCCAGAAGCCCAAACTGGGGCGGGTTGTGGGAGGCAGCTATAAAGAGTGCTAAGCACCATCTCCATCGAATAGTTGGGAACGCAAATCTCACGTTCGAGGAATTAAGTACGGTTCTCGCGCAAGTTGAAGCCATCCTTAATTCAAGGCCCTTGCTTCCTTTAAGTGATGATCCTTCAGATCTCAACTTTTTAACTCCAGGTCATTTTTTAATTGGCCACAATTTAACTTCCGTGCCAGAACATGATCTTTCTGACATACCCTCTAACAGGTTGTCTTGTTGGCAGCATTACACCAAGCTCCAACAAGATTTTTGGAAAAAATGGTCGGTTGGCTATTTAAACAGGTTGCAACATAGACCTAAGTGGTTACAACCATCAGAAAATTTCAAAATAAATGACCTAGTTCTTGTAAGGGAGGATAATTTGCCTCCTCTTAACTGGCGAAGAGGCCGAGTCACAGAGATACTTCTAGGTGTGGATGGAAAGGTCCGTGTTATCAAGGTCCAAACAAGAGAAGGAACTTTCACCAGAAGTATTTCTAAAATTTGCCCATTTCCAAAACAATAAGTATAACGTTTTCTTTTTTTTGCTTTTCTTAATTTAAAATTTCCTTTCTTTCTTGTTTTTTCTTTTTCGGGGGAGGGAGTATGTTCGATTCCTCACATAATGTACCTATAAAATTACATATTATTTCTTTTTATCATTGGCTAAAAAGTATTGCGCCACAAATCTCAACATCCGAACATCGCAGAGACCAAAAGGGTAGCTAGACGAACTTCTAGCAAGTTACAGCTTGTTACAGCAAGTAGTACTCTCTAAGCTCTCAGAGGGTCCGCACGCACAAAAATTTATCAACACCGAAATTTGGCACACCCTTTTTCTCGCTCAAGTTTAATTTACCTATGTACTCCCCCTTTATGAAAAGTTGAATGCGATTTTCGTTATAAGATCCAGAATTAGTAATAAACGTGTGTGTTAATTTATCTAGCTGTTTAATTTAATTAATTTACCGGAATAAAACAGGAACTAGACTTGATCTACAGTGAAAAAGACGTTTTCACGTTCTAACCCTTTTCTTGTGTAGGGAATAAGAACAATCCCGAACAGGCCCATTGAGCAGTGAATCTGATGATCCTGAAAACAGCTCTACCAATACATTTTTTTTTTTTTTTCAAATAATGCCCAGATCAATCATTTTCCAAACAAAAACCCCAAAGTTTTTCTAACCAGCTGGGCGTTGGACAATAATATATCGCACAAGGCTCTATCACAACTTCTAGGATGGTTTTCCATAAGTCCCGATATTTCTAACTTACCAAGAGATGCCAGAACTATTTTGAAAACCCCTAGTGAGTCTGCTGTCAAAACTATGGGGAATGGTTAGTTTTATTATTTTGGTATTCTTTCTGGAATAAAAAAAAAACAGTTCGAGAAACACGGACTTACTGAATATATACCTATTTTTAATATTGATGGCCTCCCTATTCACAAAAGTTCAAAAAAAACTTTTTGACCAATCTTATGCAGAATTCATAGCTCGCCTTCCGATGCATTATTTTGTGTGGCTACTTACTATGGCCCCGGAAAACCTCCTGTTGAAGAATACTTGAAAGGACTTTTTCAAGAACTAAATGCTATTTTAAAAGAAGGCGTAGTGGCACAGCCCTCTACACTTACAAGCCATGAAGTTAAAAAGGCAACACCGCAATCTTACCGCCAAGTGGTGCTGTTTTATTTAACCTCAATTCCGCGTATGGTTTATTTACTTTTATTGATGATATGAATTCTTATCTCAATTACATAAAAAAGTAGTTTTCTTTGAAAAAATATTAGTAGTTAGTAAAATTATTGTAATATTACCAATATTTTGTACATATTAATCACACAAAATGCATCATATTGTACTAAAAAGTAAAAACAGTAATTCAATGAATAATATAAATATTTGTGTAAATAAGAACAGTAAATAATTGATTTAAATAAATATATTACTAGATTCTAAAGTGTTATAATCCTATATCTATTTTATATGTACAAGGTCTTGTCAAACAATTCTATACAACTAGCAACTACCTATCATGTTAAAAAAATAAATACTTTCTAAGAATTCGGGAAAGCTACCCTTAAAACATACCTCTATTATTATTTTTAGTACCTAGGTACATTTTTTTTCTATTTCAAAGTGGTTAGTTTTCTTTTTTTACTTGAATCTGTTTTATTTTTATGACATTCACTATTTTTAAATTTTGTGTAGTTGTTTAAAATAATATTACTCATTATCAAAGAAGCAAAGGAGTAAATTTTTTTTGAGTTAGCACCACATTCACAAATTTTGTTCAAATCAATATTAAAGGTATCGGACTCTAAAGCTAATAAAGTAAGCTGCGATAATAAATTATGATGATCATTTGTTTTCAGGAACATACTTTCAAGATCTTTGTTATTAATTATATACTCGAAGATAGCACAAAGATGAAAATAAATAAACTTGGTTTCTTGAGTGGCAATACAGAGACCCCCTCTCTGCAGAGAATTAAAATATGTATGATCCGTCTGGATGCCTTTTGCTAGAACTACTAAACTTTGACATTTATCACATTTATTATTCTTCAAAACTGATCGAGCCACGTATCCACAGATGTATTCCTGCACAGAGTCATCAAAATTACTGTACAATTTTAAATAATCACTATGCAGAACAAATTTGAAATTGTTAATTTCCTGCAAACTTACACACATAACATCAAAATGTTTCGCACACACTACAGAATTTTTTGTTACCGTATAATTATCTCGGTGTATAGCTTTTAGCCATAATTTCTGTAATTCGGAAGTTTTTGGAAATGAAAATGTTGTTTGCAGTTCCTCAGTCTTCAGGGAACTCCTATAGTTGGATTTGCACCTCGGCACACAGCAGTTTCTTGGCATCTGGAACAAGTTTAAATATCTTAGATAATAATAATATCGAGACCTATACATGTGCTCTTGCACTTTGCAAAGTGGAAACAAATATTATATTGTTTTTATTTGCTTTTACCTTAACTCACCTTAATTTTTGCTCCTGTACCGATTGCAGTATTTGCTATAAATTCACAATCAAAACACAACTAATAATGGCATAACAGGTATGAACCAAATATAAACAGTAAGTAAACAATATATTGGTGTTTCTAGCCACTTTTTCGTTTGAAAATGCACCTCACTCTAGCAATAAACAATGAAAACAATACACAGAAACATATAACCTCAATAGCAAAATAGCACCATTGGCGACGTTGCCGTTATTTCCAACTTCATGGCTTGTAAGTGTAGAGGGCTGTGGTAGTGGTTAATGAAGTAGTAACAACTGTCACTATTAAAGTACTAGCTGTTGGAAACAACATCCAACAATATCTCTATCTCTGCTGCAGAGTTTGCATCTTTGTTTTGTATGTGTGTGTCAATGTCAAAATGTGTCGACTCATCAAGCGACCAATGAGCAAGCAGTTCGATTGCTCTCCGAACCCAACAAGAGACACACGTGTGCCTTATATTAAAAATATAAAAAGTTTAAAATTGTGAGCAAATATTCAATTAAAAAACTAGCTCTGCCTTATTGGCATCTCAGTAAGCCCTGGCCTCTTTAGCCATCTTACAAAAATCAAAAAAGTGTAAATATTAAATGTGTAAATATAGTGTACAAAGTAGTGTTTAGTGTTATTCCAAATCATAATCCACCTTCATACAGTCCACTTCTCAGTCTTAAGGCCGTATCAGACGTGCCGTTGCCGATTCCTTAGCCGTTGCCGTTGCCGTCGCGGTTGCAATCACACTTGACACCGTTCCGTTACCGATTACTGGTCGGTTGAAATGTTTATAACGTCAAAATGTCGCAACTAACGTATTCAAAATACAACACCGAACGTCGTCGGAAAGTTTCTTCTGCGTTGCTGTTTTATATCATTATATTGGAAGAAGAGGAAAGAAAAAGATCCAAACCAAAATCGGTTTGGATGCAGCCCTATTTACTTCGTCGCGGTGCAAGAGGCATGCATCGAAACCTGTTTTTGGAATTAGCTCTTGAAGATCCTATGAGATTTCGAAGGTAATGTAAAAAAAACTTTCGTTTGCCCAGTTCTAGCATTGATGTTCTTCAACATAAACAACGACTGTTTCAGGTGG
>OU892285.1:15061468-15106977 GCA_917834065.1 Ceutorhynchus assimilis
CGATGCAACCCTCTTTTTCTTCTGTATTTTGTTGCATTTTTAGCAAAAAGCATTCCTGACCACGACAGACTTTCAAGAAACTGAAAAGACATTTCGTTACCTGTAAAACAAGGTGCTGGTTGTATGGATTTTTTGACAAATGTCAAATTCAAGAATTTTATGTAGGAAAGATGCTTCCAATTTATTATTCATTTAAAAATCCGATTTGTTAGTGGTTATTGCTTTTTATTACGGTTTGTAGAAAAAATATTGTATGATATTTGTGTTAAAAAGTATTTTTTAAGGCACTTATGTGAATTGCAGAATTCGCTTCGCTCATTCTGCAAACTTTCACATGCGTGCCTTAAAAATGTACTTTTAACACTTATATCATAAATAACTATTATATTCATTTGGTCGATAAGTAAACATTCGAGATAAGAAAAAAAAGCAGGCAAAATAAATTTGCCATTCATATTCTCACAATTAGTCTAAGAAACGGGGATCTAAAAAGAGGGTTTACCTCAACATAATTAGAAGTTAACATTTTTTGGGGGGGATCGGTTCATTTCCATGTGCTTAATAACATATTAGGTTTGCGACCTTGTATTTCCTTAGGGTTTTTAGTTAGGGTTGGTTATTAGGGGTAATTTGCAGTTTATGGAGAACGCTGCACAAAGGGATAGTCCAATAGCAAAAAGTTTCAAATGAATGTTGTAGCTGAAGTTTTTTGCTATCAAAAACTCAGCGACACCACCCTTCTATCTTCTATAGTTTTTTTTCTGCAGCGTCTTGAACACTAGCATGTTTTTATTCAAGGTCACTGAATCAACGTTTTACCTGTTTGCGCGCGTTTCATGCAGTAGCGGCTAAATGCATAATCCGATTTCAATTTTTTAAACACCACATTATTGCTAATCAAATGCACTCTCCAATGCTTTTTTGTTCCAATTTTTTGCTTGAAAATTAAGCGAGCACGGACTTGGCTAATGTGCGAGGAAGTAATAAATTGCATCGAAAAATACCCCTTTCTTGCATTCACTGTAATTTCTAAACGGGACGAAATATTTGGTGACAGTTTTCGAAAATCGGCAGCCCATTTATTCCTCTCATATTCCCCATCGGATTTTTTTTTTCGTGAATTACTCAATGACTTATTGGCCTCAACACGTCACGCGGAATTTTTCAAGAAGTCAAAAAAAATTAAAATTGTCGCACAGCACTGAAATTTGGTACGATGGCTTTTTTTATTGTTTTTATGAACATACTGAAATTTTAATTGCTTCACATGACTGCTGCAACAATTAAAATAGCAGTATGTTCATAAAAACAATAACAAAAGCCATCGTACCAAATTTCAGCGCCGTGCGACAATTTTAATTTTTTTCGACTCGGGCTGCCAATTGTCGAAAACTGTCACCAAATATTTCGCCCCGTTTAGAAATTACAGTGAAGGCAAGAAAAATGTTAACTTTCTAATTATGTTGAGGTAAACTTCCTTCATTGCTTGGCCTAAATAGCAAATGAATAAATTTGTTATTTGTAGGGTGAATTTGCGATTTCATAAACTTGCAAAAATTTGGTATTTAAAAAATTTATTACATCTATTTGTGGTTGTCAAACCTAAACAATAATTGGATGATGATAATTGAAAAGGAACCAAGCGCCAAATTGCAAAAATCTGGATTATGGAACCATACGACAGTTTGGCATGTATTTCTTAATGTGTAAAAAGTATCAAGCGCCTACCGGCATCCTAGCGGTATCTATTGATTGAAGATCCAAGCGACTTGGAGTGAAATAGCAGTTTTCTGTTATATAAAAAGATCCAACGTCCAGTACTGTTTATAGAAAATTAATACTGTCACTTGGTTCCCTTTATATTTCAGCGCAGTTTCGTTTGTGAGTGCCGGATTTTTTGTTTGTTTTTGGACTTCAATTTAAATTAAAAATGAGTAAAAGAACTTAACTAATTCTCAGTAATGTTTTACGATTAAAGACTTATGACCCGTCGTGTGCAATAGAGCCAAAAAAGCAAACATAAAAATTGTGCTTATATTAAAAACAGTTTTAATGCAGCACCCTACATTAACAAAAATTTATTTTAAATGTCTTGACTCTGGGCACAGTTTTTTGCCCAATGACACATATTTTGGGCAAATAGAAATGGCGCTCAAGATGCAGGTTCGAATTTACACCTTGAAAGACTTGAAAGTCAAAGCCGAGTTCAATACTTTTATGTGAGTCACACTCACCCTAGGAAAGTCAGTTCAAAGAAATAGATATTTCAAAATTAACACGAGGTAAAAAAACTCCTATAGATCCCCAGAGCCTCAAATTGCTTTACCCTGAAAGAAAAGCTATTTCTAAGAAAAAATGGGAAGATAAAGACTTTACTAAAGTTTCTTCCCAAGGACGCAATCGAACTTTACAGAATCCGAAATATTGAGAACTTCGAAGATGATATTGATTTTGAGACTGAATTTTTAAAAGTTTATGATTTTGTTGCAAATGTCTCTGATTATGACAATAGACCTATCTCCTATTACCTGGACTGCGCGCGTCGCTTGTAGGCTGCAGGTGAGCGTCCAATGAGAAGCAAGTTTGTGACAGGCTTGCGTCATATTCTTATTCAGGGGCCAGTTCAGAATGAATTGTTCCTTCTTTCTTTGTAACGTGTAATTTGACAAAGAGCAAACTAATTCTTTACATATTACTTGAACTCACCACAGTTTCGTTTAAGATTATACTTGACATATTCCTTTGCAATTTCATTGAGCCATGTTGCCGGAGGAAACATTTATCAAAATAAAAGTGCAAACGATGTTCATCCACTTTAAAACTCTTCTTTTGTCTGATATAAGGCATTGTAAAACACTTGACACAAATAATGGAAAAAAGAAGTTGAAGTTATCACTTCATATTTTTGGTGTAGTTCTTTATCGTAAATGGAAAAAATCTGGGTTCAGCTTATCAAAATTCACAAAAATCAATACAGTGTGGCTGCAACAAGCTCTTATAATAACTGGGTAAAAGGAAAAAAAGCAAGCGGAGGTTATCCTCGAGTACCGTTTAACAGAGCGAGTTTAAAAACAAAACAACGCATTATTAAACCTCTCCTCGAGACTCACTCTAAAGACGAGTTAGCACTCGCTGCCGAAATGAGTTACAGAGCCAGTGGTAGCAAAGATGCAGCATATATTTTAAAAAAAAATTCAGAAACACCATCCCAAAGTACGGAAATGAAAAAGACACTGGAAAGAAGAACAGAATCTGTAGAAAATGGTCAACTTTCATCGGAAGAAGCCCTTGCTCTGTTTTTTGATCTTAAACTTTCCCAGACACAGTACCAATATCTAAGAAATTCTCTCAAGAGAAAAGGCCTCAAAAACGTTTTACCTAGCAACCATAAAATTATTCTGGTCAAAAAAGACTGCTACCCTAGTAACTTGTCAATCTGTGAAAACAAAATCTGAAGTTGGCCTACAATCTCTTTTGGATCACACAGCAAACAGACCTATTAATCATCTACAAAAAGAAGTGATTTCCTATTTTGCTCTAAAATTCAACGATAATCCCGTGAATCTTAATTTTTTTTCAAATACGGGGCAGATGGTAGTGGTGGCAAAACTGCTTTCAAGCAACCATATCAGTCCGAAGTTTTTGATGACACCAGCATTCTAACTACATCTATAGTTCCACTGCGTTTAGTTTTCGAAAATAATAATCAGAATATTGTTTTGTGGAAAAACCCCAGACTTTCATCGACCCGATATTGTCGACCGCTAAGACTTCAGTATGCAAAAGAAACCAAAGAGTTTATAAAAAGTTAATTTTCAAAGGTTCAGAAAGAAATCGATGGATTAAATCCTACACAGATTTCAGTTGACAATAGGCAATTCCTGATCTATTATATTATGTATGGTACCATGGTGGATGGCAAGGTGTGCAACACCCTAATGGAAAGTTCGTCTCAAAAATGTTACATATGTAAGGCTGGACCAAAAGACTTTAATTTATTAGAATATGCAAAGTTTCAAAATTATGATACAGCTGCACTAAATTTTGGATTATCTCCACTTCACACTTACCTTAGAGCATTTGAATGTCTATTGCACATTGCTTATCGCTTAGATTTTGCTACTTGGAGAACTACAAAAGAATCAAAACCCCTAATGGAAGCTAGAAAGAAGAGAATTATTGAAGATTTTCGAAAAAAAACGGTCTTTTGGTAGATGTTTCAAAACAAGGATTTGGTTCCTCCAATGATGGCAATACTTCCCGCAGATTTTTCCACGCAGTTGGCAAGCAATATAACGGGCATTGATGAAAATTTGATACACAGGTTCGGCGTTTTGTTGCGGGCTTTAAATTCTGATTTTCAGATAGACACAGAATATTTTGAAACGTACGCCTTAGAAACAGCTAAAATGTATGTAAGCCTTTATCCTTGGTATCAGTGGCGGCTCGTGGTATAACATATTGGGGGTGCACATAATTTGTAATTCATAATAAATGCCGGTTGCGTTTGTTTTGCTGGCGCATTTGGCCACTAATTTTTTAAATTAATACTTTACAGGTAGATTGTTAAAATTTGAAGAATGATAAAATTAAATTTAAAGTTGTTTGATATTAATTTGGGAGTGCACGTGCACATGTGCTCTTATGGAGGAACCGCCACTGCTTGGTATCCAATGCCTCCATCTATCCATACCTATCGGACAGTTATCGGAAGATGCTCAGGAGGCTAGATATAAGGAAGTAAAAGCATTCAGAGAGCACAATACTAGAAAATTATGTCGAACAAAAACCATGGAAGATGTGTTTCATGTTCTTCTAGCAACCTCGGACCCCTTTTTAACTAGTCTCAGGATTCTTCCATCCAAAAATAGAGACATGTTTAGTGAATATGTTCGCCCGCTTTTAAAATGTGAAATAGACTAACAGGATATGTCTGAATAAGTTTTTCTTTTTTTTTTGCATGCATTGAAAAATAGATTAGCGCGTAAATTTTTAAGTTTTAATTTGTTTCATTTTTCTGTTCTACCGCATAATTAGTACTTTTGGTGCCTTTCTGAAAATAACATGTTATTTTTTTATGAACATTTTATTAGTTTATTGGAATGGGTAGAGTTAATATAATAATTTTTTAATAGTTTATATATTCAACACAATCAAAATACAGAATTTTTAAAATAATTATTATTGCAATCATTTAATTATTCCTCGATATTTTGTCGTGGTGTCCTTTCTTGCGTTCCTTGACTCAGGACCCCAACTGCTTCCTCTGAATTTGTCATTTCCTCAAGAAAAGTCGCAATTTCTTGGCGCACCTGCTGTCTGTTAGCTGCATTGGTAATTGCATCCAGCCCAAAAATCAGAACCCGCAACGCGTCTGGGCTCAGGCTTTGCAGTGCTGGCCTAAAATGCACGTCGAAGTTCATCACGTGTTTTCTAACACTTTCTCTTTCCATGCTGCTGTAGCTCTTTCATGCACAATACAATGAATGTAAAGGAAATAAAATCCATTTTTTTTCTTGTCCGTTTACATGAAATATCTGCAACTAGTAGCCCTTTTTTTTAGTGAAATTATAGAAAAAAAAAACATGTATTGTATTTACACAAAATAACAACGAACGAGTTTTCCATTTTAGTCCAGGTAGATTCAACAAATAGACTAACCCGATAACAAAAAAGAAAAGACGCAAAAAAAAGTCTAAGCAGGCTACAATAGTTATTTACCTAACAAGTGCGGAAAGTGGTACTTTTCCGCACGAGACGGCAGTTGCACGAACGACGCGGAGCGGAGTTCGGGCAAGCCGTCGAGGGTGGAAAAGACATTTTCCGCAAGAGTTAGGTACAATATTTTTCCTACGAGTGCTTTTGTCCATCTTATTTATCAAAAAAATGTTCCAATACGCAAAGATTTTATAATGATGGTACAAAATAGCACGTAATATAAAATAATATATAACATAAATCATTTATTTGATCCTAAATATCTTCATTTTTAGCAATAAAAAAATCGTGCGGAAAAGTAACTTTTCAGCACGATTTTACTTTTCCGCACGATTTTACTTTTCCGCGCGATTTTACTTTTCCGCACGATTTTTTTATACACAAAAAAATAATGGAACCGGATTTTTTTATCATGATCCTTGGCCTATAACTAAATTGGCCAAAAAAATTGTTAGGATTCCCTAACGTCGCGGGGCTATGCCACCCAAAATAGGGGGCCCCCGTACTTTAATATGGGTACACTTTTCAGTAAAAGTAAAAATCGTGCGGAAAAGTAAAAAAATAGTGCGGAAAAGTAAAATCGTGCGGAAAAGTAAAATCGTGCGGAAAATTACAACTTTCAAAACGAAAAATCGTGCGGAAAAGTAACTTTTCCGCACGCTCGTAGGAAATAGTTATTTTCCTAACAAGTGCGGGAAATTTCTTCCCAGAAGAGTTAGGAACTATATTTTTTCCACGAGCCTACTAAAGCTGATGTTACGAAGGGTTTAATTTAACCCGGCATTACACGCGCCAAAAAAATTACGTCGTTACACACGTTCGGTCAAATCGACCGACTGCTCTAAAGTTTATATGAATTATTAGCTTTTTTCGCGGAGACGATCCCAAACGTATCCTGAACGCTAAGGCATGACTTACGCAGGTTTACTAATCCATAGAGTCATGAAACTTTTAAATATTACCGGCGTAAGTCATGCCTTAGCGTTCAGGATACCTTTGGGATCGTTTCCGCGAAAAAAGTGTACATACACTATAATTTCTAGAATTCATAATCATTACAAAGGGAATTATATCATGCAGTATAGTTACCGTGTTATCGACAGCCAAAAGTACTCCCAATATCAGAAAATGCCAATTTTGAACACAAATATTTTAGATTCTCGGGTTCACGTTCCTAGTCAAAAGCACCGACTATGAAAACAACGAACTATACTTCAACCAAAAACCAAAATATTTTTGGGCCAATGGGTAGTGGAAAACCTGCATCAGGCATTCCTGGATGGACAAAACTGCCACCCTTGTACCAGTGGCGTAATTACTGATTTTATCAATGGTCGGTCTTTTTGACCGACGCGCGTGTACTCCCGGGTTAAATAAAATGCGATTATGCAGAAGGTAGAATTAAAAATGTATTAATAGTTATTTATGATATACCTAAGTGTTAAAAGTACATTTTTAAGGCACGCATGTGAAAGTTTGCAGAATGAGCGAAGCGAATTCTGCAATTCACATAAGTGCCTTAAAAATACTTTTAACACAAATATCATACAATATTTTTTCTACAAACGGCAATAAAAAGCAATAACCAGTAAAAAATTGGATTTTTAAATGAATAATAAATTGGAAGCATCTTTTTAACACGGATCAAAAACTGACATAAACAATTACAGACCAATTTCATTATTGTCTAGTATTTCAAAAATTTTTGAAAAAATTATTAAGTTTCGACTGTCAAGCTTCCTAAATAAACACAATATCCTATCAGAACAACAGTTTGGATTTAGACCAGGAAAGTCAACAGAAGATGCGATTTTGTCTCTCACATCTAACATATATAAATCCATGGATGAAAAAAAAACCTTCTCTTGGCGTGTTTATCGACTTAACAAAGGCGTTCGACACCATCTGCCATAAAAAACTGATAAAAAAGCTTGAACGCTGTGGCTTTAGGGGTGGAGTCCTCAATCTACTAAAAAACTATATGACCGACAGACAGCAATATGTTGCAATAGAGGATACAAAGAGCGATCTCAGAGCTGTAACCTGTGGCGTACCACAGGGGACGGTTCTTGGACCGGTCTTATTCACTATATATATCAATAATATACTCCAACTAAACAGTCAAGGAAAAATCATCAGTTTTGCTGACGATACAGTCATATTTTACACGGCATGCAACTGGAAATCGTTAAAGAACAAAGTGGAGGCAGATCTATTAACTATAAATAAATGGTTCCAAGAAAATAAACTTACCTTAAACAAAAATAAGACTAAATTTGTACCTTTTACATCCTATGTCAACAATTTACCAAGTTTTGATGAGCTTAAAGTTGAGAAAAATTTAGTAATTTCAAAAGTTTATGACATCAAATATTTGGGAATTACAATAGACTGTCACTTAAGATGGGACAAACATATACATCACTTAGCGAATAAAATAAGACACCTAGTTACAAGATTTTATTTTCTTAAAACTTATCTTGATATAAAGCACCTGAAACAAGTGTATTTTGCATTGTTTCAGTCTCACATAAGTTATGGTATTGCGGGCTGGGGGGCAGTGAGGGACATATACTTGAATGATTTGGAATTAATTCAAAAATGGGTCATAAAAGTCATATACAACAAAAATCGAAGCTACTCTAGTGACCTCTTATACACGGAAGCAAAATTACGCGATATTAGACAGCTTTACTTTCAACAGCTGCTAATGTGTATAAACCGTCAAAAAATAAAATTAGAAACTATAACACACGGACACAACACAAGGCAACGAGATGGGTGTGTAGTGTGGTGCCGCCAAGTAAAAAAAGAAATTTATCACAGATCTTTTTTATATTTAGCTCCTAAATTTTACAATTTCCTACCAAATCACCTAAAAGCGGTAATATATAAAAAGTCTTTTAAACTAAGAGTAAAAAATTGGCTTTGTACGCAAAATAGAGCAGCAGTGCATAATTTATTTAAAATAGTTATATAAACTTAATTAAACTTTATGAGTGCAAATTTTAGTGGCAACAGTTTTAGTTGAATATTTTCTCAAAAGTGACAATTTACCCAAAAATGACTAAGTAATATGCTCAAAAATGACAATTTAATTCATAGTGACAAATGACCCAAAAATGACAATATACCCAGAAGTGACAATTTTACCCAAAAGTGACAATTCACCCAAAAGTGACAATTTACCCAGAAGTAGAAACAAAGTAATATTCTCCAAATTGTAAACTACCTTTTGTTACCTTTTTTTTTTTATATATTACCAAATTTATTTATTTTGTTTATTTTATTTACTTTATTTGTTTTTTTTTTGTTTTATTTATTTTATTTATTACCACGGCACTAACAAGCGAAATTCCTTTGCTTCAGTGTCCTTGTTTATTTCTTAGAGTTTAGTCGTAAGTCTATTGTGAATTTTGAATCTTGAAATAAACTATTTTGATTGATTGATTGATTGATTGATCTTTCCTACATAAAATTCTTGAATTTGACATTTGTCAAAAAATCCATACAACTAGCACCTTGTTTTACAGGTAACGAAATGTCTTGTCAGTTTCTTGAAAGTCTGTCGTGGTCAGATACAGAAGAAACAGAGGGTTGCATCGATCCTTCGAAAAATATAGATGAGGCGGCCAATCGGGCTACCTCAGTTGTTCAAATTTCACCATTAATATCAATGTAAATAACTGAAAATACAAACTTTTTTTGACGTCCGCTCTCAAAATTTGATGTTTCACTTTTAACACTAGTGCTATAAAGACTTTATGGCACTAGTGCGATAAAGTAACATTTTTAATGCTTCGGGGCCGTGTTAAAAATTGCATTTTTAACACGTTTGTAGAAAAAAGGTATTTATAAAAAGGTAAAGGTACAGGTATAGGTGTATCAACAATACAAACAATTCCATGTCACAATGATTATTTCAAACTCTTCCCGCACCGATGCGGGAAGAAAGTCTTCCCGCACAGCAAATCGTGCGAGAAGAGCCATTTTTGAATACTATAATACACTATTTAAGTCCCAAAAAATGCTCCTGAGGTTTTGTCCCGCTAGAATTCAAATCCGCAGCACTGTGCGACACTTGAAAACGCATAATATTCAAAATACAACAGAAACAAGTCAAGGAAATCCAGATGGAAATAACCTGAAAACAGGAAGAAATTCAAGGAAATGTCCACTTTGTGACTTTAATGGCCTCAATAGGAAAGACCTGCTGCACCATTTCAAAGATGTACATCAAATTCCATTAGTTACAAAAAATCTCAGTTTCATTTCAATTGAAGATTTTAACCAATGGAAAGGTGAGTAGTTTAATAATTACTATACATTAACAATTGTTTTTTAAAAAATATATATTTTTTGCAGAGAAAATGGAAAATGAAACAAATTCAAAATTTATTAAAAAAAAAACTGAAACATTCAAATCCCATGTTACAACAAATTATGTGTGCCATCGTTCTGGTAACTATGTACCAGAGGGAAAAGGCAAAAGGCATATTAAGACTCAAGGGGCCAATGAGATTGGTGCTTTTTCTCCTGCAAATATACGAATTCAAAAAGGCAACGAAAATGAAATTTCAGTACAGTATTTAAAAAGTCATGTTGGGCATGTAACTGACATAGGCCACTTACAGCTAACTGCAGAAAGAAAAAATTTAGCAATGAAAATTGCTGCTAAAATTCCATTTGACGATATTTTGGACGAAGTTCGGGAATCTATAATTGATTCTGCACTGAACAGAATTCATCTTGTATCTAGAAAAAATCTTTTTAATATCGAGAGCAGTTTCAACCTATGCAGCTCGTCCGTATCTCACTCTAATAACGCTGTCAGTGTAGAGTAGTGGATTATAGAAATGCAGAGAATTGGAGATTGTATTGTATTTTATAAACCCCAGGGAACAGTTTTAAAGGAGCAGCCTCAATTGAAATCCGAAGACTTCATATTAATTACAATGACACCTGCACAATGTGAAAGTTTAAAAAGATTTTGCTCTGACTGCATATGCATAGATGGCACATATGGACTCAATAATTACAATATCGAACTGCACACTTTGCTTGTTATTGATGATATAAGGGAGGGATTTCCATGTGCATTTCTGTTGTCCAACAGATCAGACACATATGTTTTCATTTTATTTTTCAGTGAAATAAAAAAAAATCTGGGTTGATATGACCACAGATTTTTATGTCAGACCTAGCTGAAAGTTATTTCAATGCATGGCTACAAGCTATGGGAAATCCTGGAAAAAGGTAGGATATACAGTTAAGTTCACAGTATATGGAAAACTTTTTTATTATCAATTTTATGGATAAAAGTTATTCTTCATAAAAGTTTCTGCTTCTTGAGAACATAATATTAAACTATTAAAACTTGAAACAGCATGTAAAGGGTGGTCAGAAAAGTGAAAAATATTTTTTTTTTTTTTTACGGATATGCGCACTCGCAAGGAAATGTCCTATCACGCTCGAGAAGCGGCAAGTGCGCGGAATGTCGGTGTATGTTGGTCTTGAAACGGTTCAGGTTGTAACCTGCAGGGAAAACCGTCGCAGGGAGTTTATTCCACAGCGATGCTGTTCTCCAGAGATATGAATTCTGATATAATGAGGTTCTTGGTGCCTCTAGTTTGACACTAAATTCATGGTTACCGTCTGTTTGACGGGTTCGCCTGGTAGGTGCTACTCTCGGTGGAATCATACGTGCCAACTCTTCAGAGCATTTTCCGTGATAGTACCTGTAGAAGAGAGATAAATCGCCCACAGATCTGCGATGTTCGAGACTATCCAAGTTACGAGTAAGTGCGGGGTCATTGATCAGCTTGATAGCTCGTTTTTGCACGGTATTCAAAAGCATTAAGGTATGTTTGGGTGCTGCACTCCATATATGTGAGCAGTACTCCATAGTTGGTCGAATCTGGGCTTTGTAGAGTGTCAGCAATTGGCTTGGTGTGTACAGATGTCTTGTACGAAATAGCACCCCCAGCTTTTGGGAGGCTCTTTTAGCAATATCTGCCACGTGACTGTGCCAAGACATGTTGGTCTCTGCAGTAACCCCCAAGATGTTTAACTGACTGTAATGTGATAGCACTTCCAGATAGCATGATGTTTGGCTCACCGGTGCTGGGCTTTTTTGAAAACAGAGCTGCTTGGGTTTTCTGCGCGTTGAACTGTACAAGGTTTTTGTTACCCCAGTCCTCTATTATCTCCAGGTCGTTATTTATCTGCCATATTTGAGTTAGTCTAAGATGATGGAATTCACGTGCGGAAAGACCTGTGGGTGGTATGAGTGAGGAGACTACATTGCCATCGTCTGCAAAGCAATAAAGTGGATTTACTGTTTTATCTATGAGGTCATTTATGTAAATCAGGAAAAGAGTTGGCGAAAGGATTGCTTCCTGTGGCACACCAGCATTTATTTGGTAAGAGTTGGAGTTCTGGCCATCCAGTGCCACATAAATGGATCTGTCCTTTAGGTAACTTTCAAACCAAGTGCAAAGTTTCGGCGATAATCCCATTGCTTTGAGCTTGTTGAGCAGATTTTCATGCCAAACTTTGTCGAATGCTTTAGATATATCTAAGGCAATTGTTCTTGTTTCACCCCGCAACTCAATCGCTTTTTGCCATAAGTGAGTGACGTACATAATATACAGGGTATTTCCTAAGTACGGTTCGTAACTTCAGGATGTGATTCCTCACAATATATTTTTGAGCCATAAATAAAAAAAACGTTTTTTTTTTTTAACTTTGACACCCTGTATTCAAGAGATTATACATCTCTGGACACATGTTTATGCGAACTTTTTTTCTTATAATACTGTAAGGATTCACATCCTCAAGTTACGAACCGTACTTGGGAAATACCCTTTATATTGTTCTATTTTCTGATCGCCCTTTACATGTTATTTCAAATTTTAATTGTTTAATATTATTTTTTTAGCTATACAGTGTGATTATTTAAGTGTGCAACATGTGGGGATTTTTTCTAGTAATAGCACAACCCAAATACAAACAAAACCAAAAGTTGGTGCGTGTCTGATAATCATATCAGGTGCACTTAGAATGGTTGCGAGTCAAACAGCATACAGGTTAACTCAAACATCAAAATTGTACTGTAAAGTACCCTTATTTTAGAAAATTCAGCAAAATGTTATAGAGAAAAGTTGTTTGGAATTAAAAGTTATGCCTAAATACCAAAACATAGTCTCCCAAGATTTTTTTTATCTTTTTTCGAAAAATATCTATAATTTCTATTTTTTTTATTTCCGCCCTTAATACTTTCAAAAATTAATTAAAACCAAATCAATTTTACATAACTTTGTTCAAATTCAAGCACTCTTGTAAAATTAACTTAGATTTTCAATTTTTTATGGAATCACAAAATTTATGTTTGTTGCAATGATATTCAGCACAACTTTAAAATGTCGCAATTTTATTTATTTTTTCAACAAGTTGAAACATCACTGATGATAATATGCATATTAAAAAAACTCTCCTTGAAGTGCAAAAGTTTTATTTCATTTAAGTAAATATTACTACAATTTTGATATTTTTTGAGCTACCCTGTATGCTGTTTGACTTGCAACCATTTTAAGTGCACCTAATATGATTATCAGACATGCACCAACTTTTGGCCTTGTTTCTATTTTGATTGTGCTATTACTAAAAAAAAATTTCCATGTGTTGCACACCTAAATAACCATACTTAAATTAAATATGTATTTTAAACATAAATTTAATTTTAAATATTGCTCAATTGCTCAATTGCTCAATATTGAAATGAAATTAAATAACACAATAATTTTTTTTAGACTATACTGTACTTGGCATGTTGACGGAGCTTGGCGGACAAATTTGCCAAAAGTTAAGGAGAAGGAAAAGCAGGTAGTTTTTGTTATATTCTTTTTTTCTGTATTCCTGGATAAACTTTTTTTAGGTCATGATCTACAAGCAATTAAGAACACTGTTACAGGAGAGAGACGCAATAGCCTTTGAGAAAAAAAAAAAAAAAAAAAAAAACAAGTAACGATCTGTCAGATCCAGACACTAAAGATTTTGTAGATTATTTTAGGAACAATTATCAAGTGAATTGCAGGAATTGGGCTTATTGTTATAGATTGCATTCGGGGCTCAATACAAATATGCATCTTGAAAGGATGCATAGGACAATTAAGTATATCTATTTGGGCGGAAAGAAAGTAAAGAGACTTGACAAAGTTATTGCAGCATTAATGCGATTTGTTAGAGACAAACTTATTGATAGACTGATTGTCATTAACAAAGGAAAAGTATCTAATAAATTGAAGAACATTCGCCATCGACATAAGAATGTTGAAAACATGGATGCATCATCAATTTTGAGAACTGAACATGGCTGGGAAATACCATCATCAACTACCAGTGAAACCTATTTTATTCAAGAAGTAAGAGAGTCTTGTACTTGTCAACTAACTTGCTCAGACTGCGATATTTGCATTCACAAATACTGTTGTTAATGTCTGAATTCATCAATAAAATTTAATATGTGCAAACATATACATTTACTTGCCCAGTATAAAAAGGAAAATGACAATTATGAAACTACAATAACATCTATCAATGGTATGTTTGTAATAATAATTTCTTGCATTTTTTCAGTACATATGTTTTTATTTTTTTTACAGCACATTTTTAAACTTTTAGATACTATGGAAGATGAAGATAATTAATTTTTTTTATTGATAAGCCATTTCACTTATTTAAAGTACTCCTGAGCGTGTTTAAATCCAACATTCAAAAACGCGCGTGTTTTAAAGTTACTAATGACAACATCAACAACCAACAGCCCGAGAAAGGTCTTAATGTCAACTTTTTAATTATTGATTTGTCAGGAGTAGGTAGGTACTTGTAGACAACGTCAAGTAAAATATAGCAAGTGTCAACGAATTTAGCATTCCACAATATCCACTTATACTTTAATATACTATTTTTGATTGTGACGAACTGAATGATGAGACAGAGATTATTATTTAGCAGCCATCAAAGAAACAATAAACATGTTTATCAGTGCAGGATAGACAAGTTAAAATAATGACAAAATTCCAACAAATCCTTTACGGCGGCGACATGTCCACCGAAAAATTGGGCATTATTGAAAAAATGGTCGATTCCCTTCCACCTACACTGGCTGCTACAGATTATTTAAAAGAAATAGTGTTACCATCATGTAATAAGCTGCACAATGAGAATATAATTGCCCAGAGACGATTATGGTCAACAAAGAAAAAATCCAAGAAGACAAATCCTATTGAAAAACCTACAACTATGGAAGCTGAAAAAAATTCTTTAAATATTTTGTTAACTGATAATAATAATAATAATTCGAAATAATAAAATACATTATACTTTTATCATCTATGGGTACAGGGTGGCTGAAATTCAAGCCTCATCATAAGGATCTCGGAAACTGTAAGAGATACAGGGTCGGTTAAATTATAGCAAAGTTGCGCATTTTGATGATTAACAAAATGGCATTTCAAAATTTCAGAAATTCCTTACTTCCAAAAAATTCCGAAAATTGTGATTCTGGTTTTTATTTTTTCCTGAGTTTATTTCAAGAGATCAAGAAAAATCAAATAACTTTCTTAAAGCCTTTTTGGGTGGACTTCACTGTGGTGATAATTTGAAAAATTCGATGTTTCGGTATCCCAATGGCATCATTAACTTAACTTTTACTAATACGGATGATCATTATTTTTTTACATAAGGCATTTTTTCACGAGGATAATTTGTTTCGTTTTGATATTCTAAAATACGTCATATAGCTATAACACGATGAATACGATTTCGAGTTTTAATCCACAATTTTAGTTAAAAGGCGTGATTTTTCGGGAAATATTTGAAATTTTGAAATGGCATTTTATTCGGCATCATGGTGCGCAACTTTGCCATAATTTAACCGACCCTGTACCTATCTCTTGCGGTTTCCATGATCCCAATGATGGGGCTCAAATTATTTCGCCCAAAAACAACCCAGGTTTTCTCAGGTGTTAGGTGGTTAATCAAAAATAGCTCAGACACGTCAATTTTTGTTTTTTGGAGGACATATTTTGTTGGTATTTTCACCCCCTACCTGTGAACCCCTAAGTGGGAGTGACAGGTACCCACAAAATTTCAATTGTTTCAAATTTCCACAAATAACTTCAAAAATGCTGTATCCAAAGCAGTTGGAAATTATTATTCATTTCCTAGAAAAGAACCGAGATGTTGTTGCTGGAAGAGCTGCTGGACCTAATGCAAAAAAAATCATCAAAGATAAGTGGCAAATTCTTGCTGATAAACTTAATAGTGTGGGATATGGGTTTAAGACTGCCGATAAATGGATGAAGGTAATAAATATCTCAAGGTAAAATAATATGTATGAAATGATGCTACTTCACACAAAAAATTCTAAATTTTAAAAATCATAACCCTTGATTAAGAAATATATCTAATGAATTGGAAAGAGATAAATACTTGAATACGCGAATGGCTTTATCTATGTGTAACTGTATTATTATATTTTCAGACATGGACTGACATGAAATATAATTTAAAGAAAAAAGCGGCGGAAACTAAAAAGGAGCAAACTAAAACAGGAGGTGGTTTAGGAGTTACGAAAGTATTGACTCCGTTTGAGGAGAGGGCATTGCAGTTGCTCGGTTCGAGTTTTATTGGCCTAAACGAGCCAGAAGTTGGTGTAATTATAACATATATTTTTTTGATTATATGTTTTCAATGAAATTTATTTTCAGTTGCCAAAATCTTATTCAACATTTCCCTTAATTCCACCAATTAATGAAAACAGAAATGAACCATCCACTCCAAAATTGATTGATGAAAATATCTGCCACATCACACGTGAACACTCAACAAAGGCTTTGGAGTCATCTGGTTCTGTCAGTGGATGTTCAGAATCTTATTTATTAGGAGATGATATACAGAGGAATCTAAATAACATTACCACAGTTTTATCTGAGGTTTTAGTTCCTCACTTGGAACAGACTCTCAGGGGTAGACTTCCAGATCTTTCTGTTTTCTCAACCAAGGAACAAAATGGGAGTTTAAAAAACGATACAGGCAAGGACGCAACCAACGACTGCCCATATTCAGAGAGGTAAAGATTCAGTTGAAGAAAATGCTTATTCAGAGACAATTGAGATTTAAAAAAAAATTGAAGGCACATTGGAGACTGAGATTTCAAATTCTGTTGGAAAAATAGCAGAAAATGCATCTAAAAAACTCTGCCAATGCTGTTTCTGTACGAAAAACGAGAAATAAAAATGAATATAATGAATGAAATAATTATCACCTTTACCAATAAAAAAATATTTTAAACTTTTGGGACATCCTTATCAAATAACCATACATAATGGTTATCATGATTAAGTAATTAGATAGAAATTAGAGTTAATTTTATGTTACTGTTAATAAAACAGACAAAAATGTAGTGAATGTATTGTTTTATTTTATATTTAGGTATAAATTCGATAAAAACTGGAATATTATCTAAAATAATTATTTATAATAAACTCTCTAACAGCTTGGCCGTCACCGACATCTTCATGTGCATGATTTCCATTCACGTTGCCTGCTTCAGCGACATCGCCCAATTCTTGTTGAGGTAAATCTTGAACTCCAACATTTTCTTCACAAACATCTGAATCTTGTTTTTAGTAAACCTATGCATCTTTCTACACAATTCCGAGCGTGTGCTTCATTGAACCTAACTTCTTCATCATTTACTGGATTTCGAATTGGTGTAATAAGATATGGTAAGAGAGGATACCCATTATCTCCAAGTAACCAACACATTTCATTCGGATTAAGAGTTTGTAAATAATCATTAATGGACGAGTTCCTCCATATGAAACTGTATGTGTTGACCCCCCATAATTTGCAAATATATTCCTTATTTTTAACTGACTATCACAAATAATTTGACAATTGATCGAGTGGTAACCTTTTCTGTTAATGTAGTTGTATTCTTCAAGTTTTGGTTTTAAAATTGCAATATGAGTGCCATCTACAGCTCCTATAGTCCTTGGAAATCCCCATTTTTGCAGAAATTCCAATTTGATATTATCTCGTTCTTCCTCACTGATACCAAATTGGATTTTGTGGTGAACGACATGTTCTATAATTATATTTGTCACAAGATGCACATATTTATGCACGGTGCTTTGGGCTATACCAAAATTATACTCTTCACCAATACATCTCTGATACGAGCCTGTGGCATAAAATCCCAAAGTGCATAACACCATGTTGTCTAGAGTGACTGCCCGAGCAAGAATTCTATCTGGTACATGTGGTCTTATCAATTGTATGAGTTCTCTAGTTAGTCGTTTATTAAGACGGAATAACTCAACAAATCTTGCCTCTGGAAGAGAAAAGGGTTCCTGCTTGTACCTCAAAACTTGTCTTCGTCGAATAAGCTGAAGATTCTGGCGACGTCTATTTCTTTGCCTGTGTAAAATAGCGTGGACAATTGGTGACATTTTTATTTTCACTATATCTGTTCACTACATATTGACAAAACCATGACAAAACGATGACATTTAACCTAATTCGAGACCTCCGAACCTGTCGAGGCATTTCGATCGAAATAAATCGATCAGTCGAATGTCGTGAACAACTACTTTCGATTTTCGAGCAAAGATGACAAACCTTAAATGAATATCGAGTTTCGTGATCCCACAGCAGCTTAGATTATCGAAAAAAAGCATTTATCTTAACTTTGACATGCCGCCATTTCGGCAGCATTAATAGTAGCAACTTAAAACTACGGGGATATAATCTCAATGAAAATAGCTACTAAATGACATATCACTCGACCCCTCTTTCCATTTGAAATTTTGGGGGTATCTGTTACCCCCACTTAGGGGTTCACAGGTAGGGGGTGAAAATACCAATAAAATGTGTTCCCCAAAAAACAAAAATCGACGTGTCTGAGCGATTTTTGATTAAACACCTAACTAACACCTGAGAAAACCTGTGTGGAAAGTTTTTCGTGCTTCACCCGGTATTAATTAGTTCCTGTAAATTAATTGGTCTAATTTTTCCAACATGTTAGTGTAAGATTTTAAAAAACGACTCGAAATTATCTTATTATTTACACCCCGTGTCCTGTTTGAATTATTATTATTTATTTGCTGCCAAAGACGACCGATTATCGTCCATCTTCGGGATCGATGCTGCGTGGCCGGCTAGATGCTAGTGTTTTCACCAGCTACGTATTTGGCTAAGCTCTTTAAAGCCGCAGATGAAGCTTCCTAATGTTGAAGAGTATGGATGGAAGGAAGATCAAGACGGAAGTCTAATACCCACGCTCAAGACTCTGCCCGACCTGCCACCAGACATAACAGAACTTACGACATGCAAATGCTGAAAAGGTAGAACAATGCGATTTATTTTCCTAGGTGTACAACATTTTAATAAAATTATTCTATCCTAGACTGTGGAATCAAAATTTGCAAATGCAGGAAAAAAAAATTGGCTGCATTGGTTCCTGCACCTGTATGGCACAGAAAAACTGCAGAAATAGTTTAACCACTGCCGCTAATGTTTTGGATTTGGGAAATGTTGATCCGCGTAATGAAAAAAATTAATCAGATTCTGATTAGTTTTAAGGTATATTGTACTTCACATACAGGGTGGAATCTATAAATGGAATTAATTCAGTATCAGAAAGCCTGTTTATTTTCTGGAAAAATTTTAAAAAACGGGTCCCTTTATTTCTAGTTTGGCACCTTGTTTTCGCCTTTTAATGGAATTTACCCCTGTCTTAAGGGAAGAAACCACCCCCAACTTTTTTTTTCAAATGTGAAGATATGTTTTGTGATAGATCGTTGGAATGAGCATAAAAAAAGGCAAATGACCCATAATTTACTTTTGCATTTTGGTGATCTAGAAAGCGAGAAAAAATTAAAAACATATTCTTCCACACAATTTTTTTCACAGTTAAAATTGTTGAATATCTTCAATATTTTTTTCTTGATAGAACCCTAATGCGAAACTAGTCCCATTTGTAACGTTATGTAATTATTTCTGACGTTACCACACTATTCGATACCTGATACTCGGATTCTCAACCCTAAAATAGTGTGTTAACCTCAAAAATAATTAAATAACTAGATCACCGAAATGCTAAAGTAAATAATGGGTCATATTCCTTTTTTTATGACCATTCCAACGAGCTATCACAATACATATCTCTTCATTTGAAAAAAAAAAGTTGGGGGTGGTTTCTACCCCTAAGAAAAGAGTAAATTCCATGAAAATGCCGAAAAAATGTGCCAAACTAAAAATAAAGGGACCCGTTTTTTTTTTTTTTTAATTTGTCCAGAAAATCAACAGGCTTTCTGATACTGGATTTTTTCCATTTAAAAATTCCACCCTGTATATATGTATTTTGATAATATGATTAGCATGATTAATTTATCTTATTTTTTATTTTCTTCAAAAACAAATTATAAAGTAATACACCATACACCCTATGAAACATTCTTCGCCTGAACAGAGTGAAAGAGATCCCATACGTATCGACACTGAGAGAGATGCATAACGAGTCGAGAAACTCGGCGGTCAGATCTTGCTCTCCCAGAAACCCTTGACATCTCTTATTGTTTATTGTAATATTTTTGTTAATTTAGAAGCAAAAAATATGTGGTTTGCACTGTTATGTGGTTCGCACTGTTATATGGTTAATACAGAAGCGAAACTTTTATAAAGATTTTTTTTAGGCCTTCCTTTTTTGTTAAATGAAAGGTATATTTAAAAAAGATTATTTTTAACCAAATTTTTGCACGGTTGATACCAAGATATTTACGTTTAAAGTTTTTTTCAGCCATAAGAGCTAATGGTATTTTTTTTTTTTTTTGAATGATTATAAAAAAATACTACCTTCTAAGACCTTATATCGATTTTTAGAGCGAATATTTCAATCCATACACTCTACTATTTGTCCTGATTGTGATGAATAAGATTTTTTGTAGCTTCTGCTTTATCTGTTATTCAATTCAGTAATAAAACTTGTGAAAAATATGTTCCAGTATTTATGCCCGTATTACATCTGTGTATTTTTCCGTGTATTTATTCATGTAGTTCAGGGTGCCAACATTATTTTGTTTTTCATAATGCTGATTTATGTTGCGTTTGAAGTTTTTTGGTTGTCACCCTGAACTACATAAATAAATACACGGAAAAATACACAGGTGTAATACGGGCATTAGGCATAAAAATTTGCTTGGTTTATGGGTGGCCATATTACCAACCCCATGTTGGTATTATGCGAAATAGTTTTTTTTTTTAGTAACCTAAGAAACATGTGTCATTTTCATTGAATTATTGAAAGTATTGATTCAAATATATTTCCAGACTACTGTCATATCCGAAATAAGAGACTTACTTTTGAAAATTTAAATTTGGTCCTATATAGTTAGAAAAAATCTTAGGGTGGCCATATTAACCGGCTTAAAGAAGATGATGGTTTGTCAAAAGCGTATTGTATGCTGTGTAAAAAAATTTTCATTTGCTTATGGAGGCCTTGGAGAGATAAAGCGACACGCTTTGGGAGCTGAACATAAAAGGCATGAAATATTAGTAAAACAGAATCAGACACTTCAGTCATTTTTTACGCCGCGTGATGTTATGGACAGTGTGCAGGAAAAAGTATTGGCTGCCGAAATAACTGTGGTTTACTATACCGTAAAGCATGCTCAGTCATACAATTCGTTAGACTGCGCTGTGCAGTTGCATTCCTTACTTTATGCGGACTCCAAGATTGCCAGCAAAATGCAGTTGGGTCGGACAAAGGCTAGTTCAATAGCCTTCAATGTTCTAGGCTCCTTTTCGATAGTCTACATTAGAAGAGCTGCGTACCAATATTCTTTTTTTTTGGAATTTTGACAGATGCTTCAAATCACGGTAGTGACCTCAGATTAACAACTAAAAACGACAGATACAACAGTAAACAAACAATTTGCGATCCAACATCCATAAGGTCGATTTTTGCATGAAATGCCCGTTTGCCAATAATCCGATGTGATTTTCAATATTAAATGTTTTCACGGATAATC
Organism: Ceutorhynchus assimilis; assembly: GCA_917834065.1. Taxonomy (NCBI): domain Eukaryota; kingdom Metazoa; phylum Arthropoda; class Insecta; order Coleoptera; family Curculionidae; genus Ceutorhynchus; species Ceutorhynchus assimilis. The sequence continues at coordinate 15,083,284 of OU892285.1, forward strand.
CATTATTTCAAAATATGTTTCAACATAATATAAATGTTTTTTTATATCAATCTTTGTTGAAACATAACTTAAACGCCTTTTTGAAAAAGATAATTAGTCTTTTTTTAATTTAAATTGGTGAAAATTCTGGAATAACCAGGAATATATGGCTCGAAAAACGGCACATCGGCAACGTTGCATCTACGAGCAGCCAATCAGATGATTTTATGTGACTTTTGGCATCCATTAGGGATTTGGCAGTGTTGCTGGAAAGTGATCAAGCTAATTTTGTGATTTTTTGTGATTTTGAGTGTTATTTTTGGATTCAAAACTATAGAAAGTGTGGTGGAGACAGTAACAATGGTACGTCGATGTATTATCTGTACGGATTCAAAGCAGAATTCGATATTTCGGCGGTAAGAAATTTGACATCATTTTACTCTTGACATTGGCCGCCATTGGCGTAGTTAGAGGGTATTTATGGTAATTTATTGTAAAACTTCTATTACGTTCTGAGAAAAATTCAGAGGAAACTTTTTATTTGAGATCTAGAAATTAAATTACAGCAATAATCTGAGTTTTCCTGAATCAATATATGTAGGTAAGTACTCACGATAGGTACATATTCCTCAATAGTTTTATTCAACTTTAAGCCCTGTTTAGCTAGCCAATAATAGTGTATAATTCATAATGCTTATTGCTTAATGCACAATGAATTATTGCTAATCGAGTTGTTAATACTAATTTGAGAGAGTTTAGAGCTTAAAAAGGGGATATAAGAGTTTAGGCTTAAAAAGGGGATTTAACCGTATTTTGAAGTGTTTTGCGATAAGTAGATTAATGGAGAATTGGTTTCAACTCTGAATTTTTAAAATTACGCATCATTGAGAAGTAAGAATTGTGAGCTTGAACTTTATAAACTTTGACTTTATACACTATTACTGGGTTCTATTATAATTTTTGTTGTAGTTTTCCTGTAAATCTGGACAACATTAAGCCTGACTGGAAAAAAAAGGAAAGCCAGATGCTGAACCCAGGCTTGCTGCGTTCAAAGATCCATCATCTTTTAGTTACCTAAGGTTGAACTAACATACAGTATTTATTTTCCTTAAACATCTTTAGTGTATATTATGAATTCATGGATCATATTTTTTTTGTCACTTTTTCTCTCAGCTTGTTCTCAAATTATTATTATTATTATTTTTCAGTTCGGACTCTACCCTTGTTGAGTCACCTGACAGAAACCCAGGAAATCTCTTCTATTCAAAGTAAGTTTGATGCGATATAGAACAGTTCAAGGAGTATTTCCAGGCCTTTCTGCTAGGTGCGTTTTTTCATCTTACATTATTATTTTCAGACCTTTGGATGATAATTTTGAAACTCTCGTGGAGCAGCCCAGTGGGCCTGAAATCATTACTTTGCAGTCTGACAGAAATATGGCAGGCCCCTCAAGCAGCCCAGTGAAGGAAATCATAAAAAGGTATCCTTGATGACAGATATCTTTATTAATCTATTAAAAAGTATTGGAGTACCATTTTTGATTACTAGATATAATAAATCAAAAATTATTATTATTTTTTTGTTAGCAGGGTTTAGCAACATACAAAAAATAAGGGTTCTGGTGGATCAACAACAAAAACTGCATCAGAAATGGGAGATATTACAAAAAGGTATTATGTTTCACCCATTATATTTTAATATTTTCTACCTCGACAATAGGGAATTTTCATAAGAAATAAATATTGCTTATTTTGTTTTTATGGTGCACATTTTTGTGTGAAATATTGAATATGAGCAGTTTTGTATTAAATTTATGGATATTATAGTCATATGGCAATTATTAGTTTTAGATTGAAAAGTTTCGCGCGGAAAAGTTACGTTTAATATGGCCGCTTCCAGTGACGTCAACTGTTCGTAATTTGAGGTTAAGGGTAGTTTACACTGATCGTAAATCCACGGTCCACACTTTCGTGGTTCTCTCTTGAATCGTGGAACGATTGGTCCACGATCAGCTCACGTCACGCCACGACTAATATTGAACCACCATAAACGGGTATATTGAGGGAAGATTGTCAGACTGCGCTTTTGTAAATCCTGTATCAACCATGATGAACTATTTGAATTACAAGATGTCACAATATGGCACTAAATACGGAAATACCTCATAAATAACCGCTTTCAAGTTCCAATGCAGTCGAAGGTTCGCTAGGCGATTTTTTCTGACAGTTTTCAAAGTGTCAAAGGCTCTTGTGAGAACAGACCTTAACGTTGTGTTTACAGACAGTTGACGTCACAAATGCCACCATCTTGAAGCTAATCGTTTTCGCGTCAACGAAAATAATTTGAAATTCAAAATAATTTTTTTCTACTGACGTTTCATAATAGCAACTTTTCGATTGTCATTTCAGTTTTGAAACGACATTCTTTTAGGCACTGAGTGCGTGAAAGTTACTTTTAGGCACTCAGTGCGTAAAAGTGACTTTTGAATGCGTAAAAGTGACTTATGAGTGCGTAAAAGTAATTTTTAAGCACTAGTGCCTAAAAGTGTCATTCATTATTCAGAAATAAAAAACACACTAAACACATATTTGAATTTTGTTTTGTATTTATTATGAATATTGAAAATGGAATTACTGAATTGAACGTTTGGGTTACTCAAAACAGAAGTTTGTGTTATTACCTACTTTCTAGGATTTTAATTATTGATGTCGAATTTTGAAAAGAAAATCGCATGAAAAGTGTCAGGTGTCAAGTAAAAGCAGGTAACAAAGATTTTGGGTGTAATCGACTTATTCACATGAAATGAAATTGTGTTTTTTTATTATAAAATGCCAGTAGAAAAAATCTTGTATACAATACGTTACGAAACGATGTCTTTTAGTCACTCGACGTGTTGTCCAACTCGGCTTTGCCTCGTTGGACAATTTTCACGTCGCGTGCCTAAAAGACGCTCATTTCGTAACTTATTGTATAAATAGCTATTTTATTTCAATGAGGACATAAAACAAAAAAAAACATAGGTATACATTTTATATTTGAAAACATAAGCAATAAGAAAAAAAATACTTTGAAAAATATGATTGTTCCCTATTGATTATTATTTGTATAGGCAAAGAGATTAAAATCCAAAAATCTAATACCAATTATTTGTGGGGTTTTCTTGCTACTTCTCGCAGAAATGATTGGATCAAAATCTAATGTAGATCGATCCTGAAGAAGAGTCTCCCCCGGCCCCTACTATCCTGAGAGTATTTTCCTCAATGCCAGGACCAGAAACGAATACACAAGCAAAGCGAATACATAAAGGCCTAGACTCTAACAATGCCACTGAGGACCGAATGGCCTTCCCGCAATAGTACTGCTGAGCTAACAGCTCCACTATGCAGGATTTTCACCTGTGATCCTGTATGATATACAGGACTGCATGCTTTCCTTTTTTTTATAGAGGCAATATTCATTTTTGTTCAAAAACCACTCACCAGCGAAATAAAAACAGTGGTTGTACCAAATTAAAGTTTCTTTTCTGAATCAATACATATTATAATTAATGAATCAACTCGGTCGTTTTAAGTACATAGTTAAAAAATGTAAAGCTATACGTTAAGCTATGGCCTATGACTATACCTTGTTCTTACCTATATATAAATCAAATATGTATGTACTGATAGTCAGCTTTTATATTCCATATCATGTAAAAAAAACTTTTGTATAATTGGACGATTTTTTGTATTTTTAATAAACATTTTATACTTATACTTGCGTATTTTATATTTATACCTATTGTATCTAGTAATTAATTTGCTGCTTTTTGCATGAAGGCTTTAGGTCTTCATGAAAATATAATAGGTACATACTTATTTTTAAGGATTCAAAATCATAAATAATAAATTATAATTACAACTTAAATCATAATTTTATTTATATTGATTTATATTTTCTCAAAACAACACGCCGCCACTGGTAGTGGCAAAATCCACATGCGTCAGTGTTGCCATTTTATAGGTCTATCTCTCTCTTACTTATGTGATGGACTAAAAGATGATTGATTGTAAACATTGGGCGATTTCTAAATGGCATGTTTGGTCTCTAGTTTTATTATTAGTCTGAGGTAGTGACAAAGTTTTTCCGATGCTACTTAGATATTACGTACCGACTGGAGGCATCAAACTATGTCTTCTCGATTTTTTTGAGGATCCTAATGAATCCGCCAATGCAATTTTTTCCAACTTAAAAAGTAAGATCGAAAATTCGGGCCTTTCTCTAAAGTATATTTCTTATTATTCTGCAGATAATGCGAACGTTAACTTTGGCCGCTTTCACTCAGCATACCAATTATTTCGGAACGAAATTCCCAATATTATTCCTGTGGGATGTCCGGCCCACATGGTAAATAATGCTGTAAAGTTTTCATTGGCTAAATGTACGTTCGATTCAGAAAATCTTATTTTAAAAACGTTTGGTCACTTTTCATCACAGGCTAAACGGGTCAATGAGTTGCAAGATTTTTTTAAATTTGGAGATTTGGAATACAAAGCAATTCTAGGGCATGTACCAACACGATGGCTTTCTTTATATCCTGCTGTGGAAGAATAGGGAATTTTCATATTTCTCAAATTATTTTTTTTTAGATATTTCTAGTAATCGGTTATTACATAGTTTTCTTTTTTTCCATTTTAATTTATACATTGTACGAAAAAAAAATTATTGAAATTCAAATCAAAAACTTTGGCCCGAAAACACGAAATCTCAATATGACAGCGCTTGTCATATTAAGATTTTGTAAACAACAAATACGCAGCAAACGAACTCCTAACTCCTGCTGATGTAGTGCTATTTTTGTGTTATTCAAGTGTGTTAAAGTTTGTTTTAAGGACTGCTTTTGTAATTTTTTTTTACTTGCAAATTCCCTATTGACGGGTTTGTTTACAGAATCGTGACGTCAAAAAAGGTAGCCATCATGGAAGCATGGCGGGAAATTTTTTATTTCAAAATTTGTATTACTTTTTGTGTAATAAGGGCGGTATCAGTTAAATAAAAACCGGTCATATGAATAATGTGCAGTATAAAGTATCGATTTAAAACAAATTTGGAAAAGTTTAGTTCACTTGCAAGTTCCCTATTCTTGCTGTCTTTCCAGCTCTTAAGAGTTATTTTCTATCAATGGGGGAAGACATGCCTGTGACACTTCGGACCTACTTCTCCGACGAAAATATGGCCGAAAAAACTGAATGTTTCTTAAGTTTTTTTCATAACTGCCTCAAAATTATATATGAGACAGAACAAAAACTGGAAAAAACAGATCTTCTTTGTTTTGAATGGTTCCAAATCTTAAAGTCCTTGAAAGATCTAATTGAACAAAGAATAGAAGATAATTTTTCTGGCTTTCATGCTACAAATATCCTGAAAAAATATCCGGACAACGAAAAAAAAACAAATAATAGAATCTTTTCTACTATTTATCGAAATGCAGCATCTTACTTGGAATCAAAATTTGATTTTCCTGAAAGCAATTTATTCTCAAAGCTTGAAGTTTTTTCATTGAAAAATGTACTTACGTATGACGCGGTCATGGACGTAGCCAAAAAATTGTTGATTGAAGTAGATTTTGACACCCTCTATGCAGAATATTGTATTTTGAAACCTACCCTTGAAAAAATATATGGTAATAGGTATTAGAGATGACACCAAATGCGACAAGGACAATAAAATACTTTTGTTGTTGGACAATCATGACACTCGCACAACTGTTAATCCTAAAAAAAATTTGCCGCGATAATGGAAAAGTCATGCTATCAATACCTCCCCACACATCGCACAAAATACAGCCCCTAGATGTCGGAGTCTATGGGCCTTTCAAAAACTATTGTGCTTCTGCTTTCAACGACTGGATGACAATGAACCCTGGAAAGCCTATAACTATTAACCAAATTGCTTACTTAACGAAATAAGCATTCGAGTTAGCTTTTCCTCAGAAAAATATAGTAAAATCATTTGAAAAACCAGGTTTATGGCCCCTGAACAGGCTTGCTTTTAGAGAAGAAGACTTTGCTGCAAGTTACGTCGACCAGCCGAATTCAGGACCATCACCGAGCGTAAATGCTGAAAACCCTCCAGCCCTTGAAAAAGGTAATTTAATTGACTCGCTTAACTCTGAGAAATAGAAAGCAACCTTTTTTTTTGTTTTAGGTGCAGTTCAGTCTGCTTCAGCAACTGAGACGACAGATAAAGAGGACAATAATTCAGAAGGTAAGGTTTAAGCAATGCCGAATTTGTACTCGCATAAGTAATATAAATCAACTGATGAATTGCCTATCGTCGTTGTGGCTAATTTATTTTTATTTCTTCAGCAGTTAAAAGCTTTGAGCCGCAGCCTTCGACATCGCGTATGCCCGATGAATATACTGAAAATATGGAGGGGGTCAAAAAAGGTATAGATAGGAGGTGAAGCATTTCATATAAGTATAAAAAACATTATTCTCGATTTTTTTTAGGTTTTCTATTAACTCCAGAAGCGGTTAGACCGTTTCACAGACCATGTGTGAAAAAAGTTATCCGAGGAAAAGACAGACGCGGCAAATAAAGAATTTTTACTGATACGCCGGCAAAACAACGATTGGAAGAAATTGAGCGCGAAAAAGACAACCGCAAAAAAATTCAAGAGGAACAGAAACTTGAAAGATTGTTAGTCACATAACAAGTGTTTGCTGATAAACCCAACTGTCGAAAAGTCAAGGCCGACTATAAAAGAGCAAGAAAAGTTAGTTCCAGTTCCAGTAGCTCTGATAATTCAGAAGAACATTTGAGTTTAAAATCTGACGATATCAGCGATGATTTTAGCGAGGAAGAAAATGAGCCTCTCCTTCTACGACCCGAGGACAAAATAGTTGCGGAAGATTTTGTACTTATGAAATTTCTAGGAAAAGGACAAGTCAAGTATTTCATAGGAAAGATAACAAACATTATGAACGGAAACGAATATAAAGTCAAATTTCTGCGAAGAAAACCAACCAGTTATACCTTTTCCTATCCAACAGTTGATGACGAATCGACCATTGTGCGTAATGACGGGATTTATAAATTACCAAAACCGAATTCAGCAAAAACTGCCAGCCTATTCACATTCGACGTTAATCTTCATTTTAATGTCTATCAAAATCATTTTCTTTTTGGAATTTCCAATTTTTTTTATGTAAAATGCTTATTTGGTAGAGTTTATTTTTTCTTTGTATACTTTTAGGGATCAATAACAATGACGGCGCATGCCGACAGCCTGAACCCAAACTTGATGCCTGCGGCTATAAAATAGAATTTTTTGTTTTCTTTTTATTGTATTTACCCCGGTTTAGGTATCTAGGTCATCGTTTACATCACCTTGTTATTTTATATTTTGAAGATAAAAACGAATTTCAGTATCAGTCTTTGCTTAGCTGTGTTACAGTCAAAAGCAATTGATATTCAATTATTATTTAAACTTGGTTTAAATCATTCAAGAAATTTTGTATATATACTTATTCAAGTTTTGGTATATATGCCTACTGTTGTAACCCCACATTACCTAGTTCTTTATGTACATTAATAATAGGTTATTTAGGTTAAGCTTTCTATTCTATACCGGGTGTTTTTCAAAACCCGCTCACCCCTATAACTTTTTTATTTTTCCAGATAAACAAATGAAATTTGGTGTGTTTATTTATGACCCGGATGTGCATTATTTGACGTATTTAATTTTTTACTATCACTTCCGGTTTGACCGGAAGTGACCCTAACTTTCTTATTTTAAAGGAGACGCTAGGTATATTTTTCCTCATTTTAATAGAAAACTACATTACTAGTACAATGACACCTCATTTGTCACTTTTTGACATTTCATCACCAAATTATTTAATTTTTTACTTTTAAATCTAGAGCACCATGAATAAGTCAAAACGCTTAATTTTGCTCCTAGGAACATGGGAAAATTTGTTTTGATCTTATTTTGTATTTTATATCCTCTACAGACTCATTTAAAGATAGTAGAAGCGCATTTTTAGAATTATATCAGTTTTTTAAAATGGAAAGGGTATGGCTCATGAGCATGTTCCAAAAGAGCGTTTTCTAACGAGCAATTCAGTACCACACAATCGCTAGTTCATCACTCAAATTAAGAATTTTTCTAGCATTCTTAATATTTTTGGAAAATTTTAGTTCAATATTTGAATAAACTAGCGATTGTGTGGTACTGAATTGTGTGTAAGAAAATGCTCTCTCGAAATATGCTAATGAGCCATACCCTTTCCATTTGAAAAAATTGATATAATTCCAAAAATGCGCTGCTACTAACTTTAAATGAGTCTTTAGAGGATATAAAATTCAAAATAAGCTCAAAACAAATTTCCCCATGTTTCTAGGAGCAAAATTAAGCATTCATGGCGCTCTAGATTAAAAAGTAAAAATTTAAATAATTTGGAGGTGAAATGTCAAAAAGTGACAAATGAGGTGTCATTGTACTCGTAATGTAGTTTTCTATTGAAATGAGCAAAAATTTACCTGGCGTCTCATTTAAAATAAGGAAGTTAGGGTCACTTCCGGTCAAACCGGAAGTGATAGTAAAAAATTGAATACGTCAAATAATGCACATCCGGGTCATAAATAAACACACCAAATTTCATTTGTTTATTTGAAAAAATAAAAAAGGTATAGGGGTGAGCGGGTTTTGAAAAACACCCGGTATGTTACAATTACAATTTTCCTTCTTCTATTTTTCTTATAATTATAACCATTGTTTATAACCAACTACCAGTGGCGGCTCGTGGTATAACATATTGGGGGTGCACATAATTTGTAATTCATAATAAATGCCGAAAGGGGGATGCCCGCCGGAGGCGCGAAATTTTTTGGGGTGCCACGCCACGCCCAGAAGTGTTTATTTTAGGCCTTTAAAAAAATAATTTATTGTAAGTGATCGTATGAGTTATGTGATGTGTTTACCTACCAATAATTAAAAATATTGTTAAGGGATTTCATATCTACCCTACCAAACAACCAACTAAGCTCAATTTAATACTTTTTTCGGTCTATCAAATCGTGGAAATTGAAGGATCTTATATCAATAAACTAGAAATTAAGTAACAAAGTAACTTACCTCACTGAGTACATCGTCCTGATCTAACAATTGTTTTTATACATAAATGTATTATAGTTTTCAATCTCACAGACACGTTTTGTATTGAAAGATAAGAGTAAGATGTGATTTTGAGTTTTGATGTTTTTTAATTTTTTCGGATAAATGTATCTACTAAATCTTTAACGCCGGATTTTGTCCATTCTGATGCTTCATCGCTTCCAAATAACAAACAGGGAAAACAGTAAGGACTATTACTAACATCACAACCGCACAACCAGTCAGTTTTTTCGTAAGTTTCCATTTTAAAAGTTCGTTTATAATCACGACTTTTGCATTTTGTTATGTTGGTGATTATTAAATTTGGCTTTGGACGGCCGACACATTTGATTTGGATTTTTTCCTCCAAAGAAAGCGAAGAAAATTTAATTGTTTTTAAATATTGCACGCTAAGGCTATCGGGGTTCAGAAATCCCGCCATTCTACACACAGTTTTCAGTTAAATCGCGCTCGAAATCGAAATAAATATAAAACAAGAGCTTCCGATCCCAAAGTGCACTGACTACATGTGCACACCAGCCAGCTTAAAACATCGAACGTCGATAGACCTTCGCGGGGAACAAAGAGTGCGGGGGGGCATAGTTCCACCAATTGGATTTAATATTGAAATGTGCAGTGAACGGGGCGATCAAGCGACGCGGTGGACGCTGTGATTCCAGCGTTGCCGGTTGCGTTTGTTTTGCTGGCGCATTTGGCCACTAATTTTTTAAATTAATACTTTACAGGTAGAATGTTAAAATTTGAAGAATGATAAAATTAAATTTAAAGTTGTTTGATATTAATTTGGGAGTGCACGTGCACATGTGCTCTTATGGAGGAACCGCCACTGCCAACTACAGAATTATTCCTTCACTAAATTATAGTATTGTAAAACCCCAATTTAACAGACGCCAACCATCAGACGTCGGAGAACGTGACAAATGTTAATCGTTCTTGTCAGGGATAACAATTATTATCCGACCCTATTACTTTATTATTTTATTGTTGTTGACCGTTCCATCAAAGAAACCGGGGATATTGTCCCATAAAACCCTTAAAATAAAAATACCCTTATTTATTATTGTTGAAAGCTTATTCAGTCTATATGGATGTTTTATAGCAGTTAATTACTTTTGTACCATCATTAAAGTTCCCAATGAGTTTTTCCTAAAACCTTAAACAGCCCATTTTTGTAGGGTGAATAAGGAAACGGCCAGAAGGAACAGTCAGTAACCTCCTAGCTCAGTTACGAGCAAGTTGTGCCTTGAAATATTTTTACTTCAGAATAAAGAATAAATAATTGAAGGAAAGTCTTGAAGTGTTTCTTTTCAAACCATACCACATAGGCGGTAACGTGGTTATGAAAACCACAACACTACTTATTTAGACAATAAATTAAGGATTAAATATTTAATTCTGTCGTTTTATTATGCACTTGTGATCCAGTATATCAGCAATCTCATTCGAGACGGAAAATGGAAATGCCCATTTTAATCTCGTTCATTGGTCCTTCGAACCTGATATAGTGCACAGTATTTCATTTCAAAGTGTTTAGAAGCAATAATCAAACATACGTCATTCACCAAGCCATTTTTTATGGTAGCAGTGAGCAGATATTTGCAGTAGCTTCCTAGTGTCACGTCTGGATGATCCTTCGTGTTGTTGGTGAGCAAACAAATAAAACAAAACAAGCAACTTGTGAGTGTAAGTACACTTTCATCATTCATTTGAGTGGTTCCTGATGAACTATATATTTTTGCTTGGGCTCGTATAATTAATTTCCTTATATAAGGGCGACTATTTTAGTCAAAATTATTGCATTTGCTCTGGAGGGAGCTATCATGTTATTTTTTTTTTGCGTTTGCGTTCTTTATCTATTTTGTCCCAAATTAAACAGGTTTGGCAGTATATTTTTAATTTCAATATAACAAAACAATCAGTATTTTTTATTTTATTTTTTAAACAATTTATTGAGATTAAATAATTTAACTTTTTCTCAACATATTTGCAATGTCTAATAATCAAGCGAATGCTGATGAGCAACCAATACTGGCTGATAAAATGAAGAGCTTGACCTATTCTAGAAATCTGATTTTTGAGGCACTTTCAAGGTTCAGAGATTATGTAAAACATTTCTCAGACTCCGTCAAAATTTATCAATAGGGAATTTTCATATTTCTCAAATTATTTTTCAGTTGATCAGTTATTACATAGTTGTCTTTTTTCCCATTTTAATTTTAGGTGGAAAAGTGACACATTCTCGGCCGACGGTGTAAGTTGACAGGCGAGGCGTAGCCGAGGCCGGCAAACACCGAAGGCTGAGAATGTGCTTTTCCACCGAAATGCACATACTATTTTTTCTGCAATCGGTTAAATACCTGTTAAATGTTTGTCTTTTAGTTTCAATTATTCAGCAATACGAGAATCACTTTCCCGGCCTAGGCCGGAAAAGTGTTTCCCGTATTGTTATTCATTGATCCTTGACAACTATTGAAACATAATTGAAATATCAGAATATTGAGTTTTGCGACCTGTCAACCGGTCAAAAATGCTGAAATTTCTTGTCACTCGCAGATTTTTTTTTTTATTGAAATTCAAATCAAAAACTTTGGCGCGAAAACACCAAATTTCAATATGACAGTGCTTGTGATGTTAAGATTTTGTAAACAACAAATACGCAGCAAACGAAGCAAAGTTTGCTTTTTGTAGAAATTGTCGCAATGGATGAAGAACAATGGCCCGTGTATTCTTTCGCATTGGGTAATTTCAGATATTCATCAACAATTTTTGGCATTTTCCCACACCTACTACTTGCCTACAACCTTTTCCATTGCTGTATTTGAAAAAAATTCTGGGATTCGTGAATTCAATAAGGCGTAAGGCAATGTATTTCCGGAATAAATTCAAATATTTTTCATTAAAAAATTAATGTTGATTTATAGTTTATTCCCCATGTCCTCGATATCCTGAGTGCACAAGCGGTATAGTTCTTCGCGGCGTCATGCATCGGCAATGCCAAAAATTAACGCAACCTACAAAAGTCTAAATAATTACTTTCTACTCACGAAAAAAAATTGCAACTTACTTTCGTCATTAGGAATTGATTATCCGGAGCTTCTAGTATAAATTTTTCAATATGACCTTTGCTTAAAACTTTTGATTTTTTGCATTTATAGCCATCTGAATGTCGCTTTAAAAACGTACGTAATTTTTGATACTTCGAAATATCAACATGTTCTTTCACTACCAGGGTCGACCGTAACATGGAATACATCGACCATAGGGTCGATGGTTTAAACTTCGCTGAGAGCTCAGCGAAATATGATAGCAGCACATTTTTGGGGAAAGATTCAGTGTTCTTTGCTATTCGGAAATTCATAAATCGTCCATAGGCTTGCTCGTATTTTTCTCTTGATTTACTGGGAAGTAAGTCTAAAGTGGCCAAATTTGCTGCTTCTATAACATCTAGGGGCGTTGCTGGTATACGATATTCTTCATTATCACTCATATAAAATTTTATTGCCAAAGCAACCATTCTGATTTTGATAGGTACCTGTTCAAAGTGTCCTATTCCTCAATTTTCTTGAAATAAAACCGAAAATCTGTAGATTTTTACAAATCATTTTAAAGCGATCGCAGAAAAAATAGTATGTGTATTTCGGTGGAAAAACACATTCTCGGCTTTCGGTGTTTGCTAGCCTCGGCTGCGCCTCGCCCGGCAACTTACACCGTCGGCCGAGAATGTCTCACTTTTGCATCTAAATACACAATGTACTATTATTACCAATCCGAAAAATTATACTAGCGAAAGCACGTTACAATAAATGTTACAATTATAAGTAATTTCAACTGACTACCTATCCTAGGAAAATACATAGTACATACCGTAATAAGCTGAAAAGCAGAATTAAGCATTTTAAATGAGGACTCAGCAAATAGACGCGATATAACTTCTCCCTTCTTACCAGCTTCAACTGCCACACTAGTGGGGGAGTTGAATACTCTGGTTTTCTTTTGGAGCGGGGAGGATCTCTTCTTCTTCAAGATGGCTTTTATATATTTCATGTAAACCAAGAAGATACAGGCAATAACGATAAGGACATATATAAGAATTGTCCCAAGGCTGGGTATTCTAATTCTCGTTTCAGCAGCACACCCGTGAGCATCTACTGACAAGCGAAGCAACGATTACCATCATGGCTGGAAGAGGAAAGACTCCGGCCAAGCCGGGCTCCTACGATTCCGGCAGGCCCCCAGATCCTGATCTACTAGCCAAATTCCGGACCGAACTCGCCAATACGAAAAGAGCTGAAAGAAATTATAAACATGACAACAACAAACTCCACCTTGACCTCCACAATGACACAGAGCAAGCAAAAAAAAAAATGGCTTCGGACATAAACAGGCTAAAATTATACCAAGTACAGGATAAAAACAGGCACGACATAAACGTGACGAGATAAACGTGATTTTATAAGAAATTATTACTCTTAAAGTCCTCAACCAAACTGCTGTAGTGACCACAGGAAATTCAATCGAGAATAACAAAAGGACTTACCCAAACAACCATGCCAGGAGAGACCAACACGCACACCGAAAAAACAGAGACTACAAATAAAATTGTTCCGAACTTCAAAGTCCAGAAAATATTGAACGCCGACCCCTCTCAAGAAAGAACAGCCAATAGGAATTAAACAAAATAATTGACTAATACGCTAATACCTTGGAATGCGAGCTAAAGCAAAAGTTCATGCACCTTTTCTTTTAAGTGCTTTCAACAATTAACATTCCAGTGTAACCGAATTTCTTAGAAGAAGCCATAAATCAGGCACGAGCCTAGACGACGACACCACTTAACAAAACCACTTAGCGATTCCCTTGAAAATTAATTAAAAAGGGGACCAAATACTGCTAATTCATCGGATGATTCAACCACGGAAGAATTTAGGACAAGATAGCCGATCATCGAGTCATCGGAAAGACAAAGGGGGAAATTAAAATATAAAAGGAGAAACTAGAAAAGTAAGTCTAAGTTAAGTCGAAGCCCGCAGACTAAGTCCGCAGTCTAAATCCGCAGTTAGTCTAAGTTAAGTCGAATCCCGCAGTCCAAGACCGCAGTCTAAATCCGCAGTTAGTCTAAGCTAAGTCTAAGTCCGAAGTCTAAGAGTTCAGTCAGTTCAGTTCAGTCTGAGTCCGAAGTCTGTAGTTAAGACTGAGAAAAACCGGCGTAACAGTAAAACAGTGAACGGAAAAGCCACGTCGGTAAAACAAAACCAGTGTACGGGTTGAGATTCGCCGGTAATTACGTCAGTAAAGTAAACAAGAAGTGAGACCAGAATCTAAGAAGTCAGAATTAAGGCAGAAATAAAGAATTATCGAATTGCCGAGAGAGAAGAATACGTCGTGAATTAAATCAACATCGAGGCAGCGAGAAAAGTCGGTTTCATTAGTTAATAAAATACCGTAAAAATCCAACCGAATAGAATTCAAAGTAATTAAGTGTGTGCCACCAGTAAAGATAAAGTTAACTGTAAGTAAAGAATTTCCTTTTATGTCAGGCCATCAGAAATTGTAAAAGTTGTAAATTTGGCAAGAGTGCAAGTCGAGTCAAGCGTTATAATAGAAATTTTGTAATTGTTGTTTCCCAGGGAATTTTACGTTTAAATATTATTCAACATCCCCGTAGGTAGAAACAGGAGTTTATTTTTTTGAGAACTGATTGTAAGATTAATACATTACCGACGCCCTTAGTCCAAATAAAACATTTTTATTAATTGACCGAAAACAAATTTCTGTGTTTTACTCTCACACCCGCAAATACGACCCACATCAATCTGTGTCTCCACTCAGAAACAAAGCTACCGCTCGCCAATTTCTACATCATTCCAAGTTTCTGAGTTGGGGTCTCACAAATGGTGTCAGGTGTGGGGTCAACTATTTGCATACAGTGAGAGATAAAAATTGGTATCTTTGAACTGTGGGTCCAATATTTGCACATTGAGAACATTCTATTTTTTTGAGTTACTTAAATACGGATTAAAACAAATTGAAAATTTTACATCATGACTGACACGACGACCACCAATATTACAATGCCAAATCTCGCAGTGGGATTAGACTCTATACCTACTTATGACGGAACCACAAGCGTAGAAGAATTCTTAGGAATAATTGAAGAAACTAGTATTATCGCGGACTGGACTGAACAACAGAAAATTTCCGTAACTAGGTTAAAGCTACGATTCAACGCCAAGCAGTATATCGACTCAGAACCGACACTCAAAACAACAACCAGCTGGACACATTTTACTGATAGTTTGCGAAAACAATTCAGCAAGCATTATGTGGCTGGAACAGCCATGAAACAGTTTATCGATTGCAAACAACGCACAGGCGAAAGCTGACGTCAGTTTCTCACGAGGCTGAAAATACTAGGAAACCGAACAATCACTACGACCGGCATTGCAAATACAGATAAGATAATAGAAGAGAAATTAAAAGCCGATATTGCCACTCAGTTCAGTCTAGGATTATTAATGCCCATAAAGCAGAGAGTACTTTCGGGAAATCCAGGAAGTTTGGATGAAGTACTTGAAATCGCTGAAAGAGAAGAATCTATAGAAAATTTCCTGCGTACTAGAGATAAAGATTGCCGTATGGTAAATCAGAAACACTTTAAAGAAAAATTGCCAGAAAACAGAAATCAGTGGAACCAGCGAACGGAACAACGAAAATGTTTTAAATGCAGCAAAAAGGGACACTTGCAAGCTGAATGTCGGAGCAATGGTCAAGCTAACGATAGACAACAAAATGGAGGATTCAGAGGAAAGATTGTTTGTTACCAGTGTAACAAAGAGGGACATTATGCAAGAAACTGCCGCACAAGAAACACTGACCGAGTCAGAAATGAGGATTCGTTAAACTGCAACGCAGCCACCTTTCAACCTCGAGACTTGGCTGCCAGCAACAAGGCAAGTTGGGAATAAATAAAGAGACACGGGTAGGGATATATACATGCTCTAAGGTAAGAACCCCGGAAAGCTGTAACGTAGTAAGGATTAGGGTTAATGATAAGTCGTACCTAGCCTTACTAGATTCTGGAGCTGTAGTATCCCTAGTTAAACCTGAGATTGCCCAGGGGTTCCGTAAGGAAAAATGTAACATTAATTTAGTGGACATACAAGACAATAGAATACCAGTAAAAGGAATGGCAAATATACCTATGACGTTTGAAGGAAATATCGTTGTGAGTCACGATTTTGTTGTTGTGAATACGGATTCATTACGAGCGGATCTACTTTTGGGAATAGATTTTCTGCGCCAATATGGTATAAAAGTAGATTGGCAAAATAATTGCATGTACGCTTTCGAGAAGGAAATACCTTTGTATGACATATGTCAATGGGGGACAGAACAAGAAAATGCTTTTCAAACATTGAAAAATTCACTCTTATCACCACCAATTTTGAAGTACCCAGATTTCAAAAAACAATTCATAGTGAACACTGATGCAAGTGCGACCGCTATAGCAGCAATTTTGACGCAAGAATACGACAAAAAAGAGCACCCGATTTGTTATTCAAGTAGAACGCTAAATGATGCTGAAAGACGATACAGCACTATCGAACGAGAATGTTCAGCCATAGTTTTTGCAGTAAAAACATACCGTAATTATTTAACTGGAACTCATTTTATTATTATGACGGATCACAGACCTTTAATAGTTATTTATGTATCAAGGGAATTATGCAGGTGTTAATACCCCAGGGCAACGTTTGTGTCCCGAGGGCCTCCGGCCCGAGGGACACCAATTGCCCGTGGGTATTAACTCCTGATAATTCCCGTGGTACATAGATAATTTTATATCCTACTGAATTTACTGTATTCTGTCTATTTTTATAAAGGAATAAGTCATAAATCAAAATTTCTTTTTTTTGTCAAAGTGTTACCTATTCAAGGTAAAAGCGGGAGTTATGGAAATCCTTAACTCCCTTGGGAGTTATGATATCCTTAACTCCCTTCCTTAACTCCCTTGGGAGTTAAGACCCTGTTTATGATTATCGTAACCAAGGTATTATATGGTTTTAATAGTTCAGTAGGATATAAAATACTTATTGACAATCAAAGATGCAAGCTCTAGATTAGCGAAATGGGCCATGTTTTTGATGGAATATAGCTTTACGATACAGTACCGAAAAGGCAATTTAAATAGCAATGTAGATGCATTAACTCGTTTGCGAAATGAGGAAGAAATACCAGTGGTAGCTGCTGTAAATAAAGAGCACAGCCAAGAATTGAGACCGATATCAAACGCAATTTGGACCGAACAGGAAATACAAAAACTACAAGAAAATGACGACCTTATAACGAGAATTAGAGAAAATATAGACAACCAAAATTCCCCGTACTTCTTAAATAATGGAATCATTTATAAGCAAAGGGAAGAATGGCAACGAAACGATAGGATATTGGCACCAAAGAAGATCGTTCCTGAAATATTGAGGATTCACTACAATGTCGTATATTCTGGACATCCAGGACAAAAGAAAACCAGACAGATTATAGAAAAAGATTTTTATTGGACAACTATAAGCCAGGATGTAAAAGAGTATGTCAAAAAATGCCTATCTTGCAACTTACATAAGACGAATTATCAACCGCCCGTAGCTATGCAACAAAACATAGTACCACCAATCCCTTGGGGACGAATAAGTATGGACATCGTTGGACCTCTGAATAAAACTAATAATGGAAACAAATACATTCTAACATGCATAGATTTTCTGACAAGATATCCTGAATGTATACCAATACCTGACATTAAGGCCGAAACAGTAGCAAAGGCTTTCGTAGAAAATATTATTTGTCGGTTTGGAGCTCCAAGAGAAATTTTGACGGATTGTGGAACCCAATTTTTAAGTAAACTGTTCACAGAAATTTGCACCATATTAGGGATCAGGAAATTAAAAACAACGCCTTATCACCCGAGTGCGAATGGGATTATAGAGAGATTCCATAAAACTATAAAAACGATGATAAGTCACTATGTTGACGATCCCAATGACAGTTGGGATGAAGTATTACCATTTTGCTTATTAGCCTACAGAAACCTACCACATGAAGCTACGCAAGATTCCCCATTTTTCCTTATGTTTGGGCGAGATATGGAACTCCCTGTACATTTAATGACTTCAAAGGGACCAATAAGATATGACCTAGAAGAAAATTATGTCACAGAATTCGTAACAAAAATGCAAAATGCTCATGAACTAGCAAAAAGAAATATAGAAGCAAGTATTAATAAAAGATGTGGCAAACATAACGCTAAAAGAATTCGAAAAGAGTTTCAAGTCGGAGATTTAGTCTATATCAAAAATCCAGTTTTACCAGGAAAGCATTTAGCACCAAAATTCCGATGTAAATGGTCAGGACCCAGTAGAATTATTCAACAATTAGGACCAGTGACTTTCAAAGTAAAAGAATTACATGGAAAGAAAGAACAAATCCTACATGCAGAGAGACTTAAGCTTTGCAAAGGAGTAGAGGAACGAGTAGAAAGTCCTAATATGAAATCTGGAAAAGAAGAACAAAATGAAGAATTGCGAGAAGATGCAGAAATGCGAGAAAACGAAGAAGACGAATTTTTGACAAGAGGACGTGAAATTGTAGAATTTCCACTAATACACCGAGAAAGAGAGAGTGAAAGTGAAAGCAGCGAATCTGAGAGTGAAGAAGAGGAACAAGGAGAAATGTCTGAAGCAGGCTCAAGTGAAAACTCCGATAATGAACAGAGAAATCCTGAAGAACCAAGGCGTACTAGAACGCGAGAAATTAAAATGCCGGAAAAATTTCGAGATTTCGTATTATAACTCAAACATGAGAGACTCTAATAGTACGTCATATATACGCTAGATAAAAATAAGATATAGCTATAGGAATTATTAACTGTAAGTACATAGGAAAAGAGAGAAAGTGAAGACTAACCAATGTATTCTTGTTGCAGAAGAAACAACAAAAGAATACCAACCTCTAAATAAATAAGATAAGGAAGGAGATAAGAAACTCCAAGAATGGCAATCTCAAAATTAATGCAGATTTTAATGCAGATAGTGTACGTAACTGCTTTTACAGCCTTCGATTGTCGAAATCCCTCGACAAATATCACAGCCATTTCACTAAAAGGCGTAAAACAATGTCCAGATCCAGATACCGGATATGAAACCAAATAAACAACCGTACAAATAATCGAAAAGGACCGATTCGACTACGTTCCCGTATTCTCTTGTCTCATTGAAGTAACCAGAATGATAAATCATTGTGGCATGTTTTCTCACCAATCTATGGTCAACGGAGGACTGTCCTCTTATGTGTACGAAGTTGGAAGTGAAGAATGTACCAAGATACATGCATTTAGACAATTTAATGGTTTTGAAAGGAATGTCATAAATAAATTACAGGCAAATTCCACTACTTCTACTACGTTAAACCTAGCCGGATCATTGGATGCTAATGGAAATTGTGAAGGGACTACCTATCATGAAGACGGCAACGCATGGAATAATGTAATAGTCCAGGCCGACATTAAAATAACTTTGCAGAATTATCATGCTAAAGTTCATCTCGATGCCAACGAAGTACATCTTCGTAATGGAATGAAGTGCTCTTATCTAGAAGGACACTGTACAGACAGTACTTATGGAATAACGACATGGGATGTTACTCAACAAGCAGATTGTTATCACTACAGTATAATTTACGAAGGTACTGCCACCCTTGTGACCGAAGCCCACTCAGACTCAAAGCAACTAAGTTCTCTCGTAGTCGAGCATCAACAAATGATATTTGCCTTACAACTTCTACGAAAAGGTCAATCATGTGGATTGGAAACTTGGCAAAGTGAACACCCACGATTAATTATTATCAAAACCCAATCAGTTCATCAACCAACTATCTTTTCTCATTTTAAAAAGCCATCAGACGCTGATCTGATAACCTATGTTAATACGAAGTTTTTTTATGTCGAACAATCATATAAACGGAGTATGAGCTCCATGTTTGCACAGACAGTTTTTCGACGATGTCTACTTCACAGGAAAATTTTGGAAAATCGATTGATATTGGTAACATTATCCCCGAATACTGTGGCCTCATTAGTGAAAAATACTTTGGGCTACGTTGCGAAAGTAGCAGGAGAAGTAGTTTATCTAATGAAATGCGTAGCTGTACCTGTAGAATTGCGAAGAGAGGAAAATTGTTTTGTAGAATTACCAGTCACGGCATACAACGATAGTTATTTTATGTCACCGGTTACAAGAATACTACAAAAGCACGCCGAACAGACAGAATGTAGTACTGCCAGAATTGAGTAGCGCTAAGTGGTATCACCACGTTCCGCTACTGCGCTGGCAGTCCGGTTCCAACAATGAGTAACAGATAGCATGATGGCGCCTCCAGGATCAAAATATTCCGGAGGTAAAATACCCGACCACTCGGATCTCCGGGCGTCGGGTGATCCTGGGGGTCCTTCATGCAAAGATATAAAGAGAAGATCAAAAACTCAACTCAGAATTGATTTTAGCAATATAAGAGGAATAAGTACAAATATGAATTCAGTTCACCAACATCTTGAAGAACAAAGACCTGACATCCTTGTTCTCACTGAAACAAAAATCAGTTCTGCAACACCTATTGTGAACTATCTTTATCCCGGCTATGACCTACACCACCGATTTCGACATAATTTTGGGATCTGTGTGTACATTAAAAATGACCTTTCATGTCATCGAGAGGAGAAGCTAGAACCAGCGAACCTTGATATCATATGGCTAAAATTCACCTCAAAGTCATCGACCAAGTTTATCTGCTGCCTCTACCGACCGCCAAGTAACACCGATTACCAAAACTTTTTCACGACATTATCCGAAAGCTGTGATAGTATACAGTCAAACTATCCACAGGCGGAAATTGTCTTTTTAGGCGATTTCAACGTCCACAATATACCCTGGCTGAAACACCACAACAAAACAGATAACGAAGGCAGAGAAGCAGAAGCTTTTGCCATAAGTTGTGGTCTAACGCAGCTTGTCGATGAACCTACCCGTATCTCAGAAAGGGGCGAATTTGCAGCGCTTTTAGACTTGTTCCTAACCACCAATCCTGACTCGTACACAATTCAAGTAGATGCTCCACTTGGTTCGTCCGATCATAAACTTATAATAACAAAGTGCGAAATGCTCATCCCACCAAGCCTACAACCACTTCCTCGTAAAATGTGGCACTATAAATCGGCAAAATGGAATGACCTAAAACAGTATTACCTGGATTTTCCATGGCAAGAGGTTTGCTTTAAAACAGCTGATCCCACTATTTGCTGTAATGAAATAACACAAGTAATCTTATCTGGAATGGACGCATATATCCCACATACAACTAAACGTAGAGCTAATGCAAAACCTTGGTTCAACAGCCAGTGTCAAACGGCTGTACAGAAAAAACACAGAGCATATAACCTTTGGAAACGACAACAAAACGCTCAAAACCACACAGAATTTATAGAAGCCAGAAATAGTTGCAAAATTACTATTGACTCCGCTAAAGAAACATACAATCAAAGAATAAAAAACAGGTTGCTGAATTGTCCAAGTAGTTCTAGGTCTTTTTGGTCTCTTGCAAAAGCTGTTGGATCTAACTTCACCAAGTCATCCATACCACCACTTACAGATAAAAATAATCACTTAGCCACAACATCAGAGGAAAAAGCCAATATGCTTGCCCAAATGTTTTCCTCCAACTCCAACCTAACAGTGCCAAACGGAAAAACTCCACCGTTCATTGAAAGGGTTTCCCATAGTATGCCAGAGGTACCCTTTTGTCACAGAGAAATACGAAAATCCCTAAAAAAGCTGGATACAAACAAAGCAATGGGTCCGGATGGCATTCCCGCAATAGTACTCAAAAATTGCGCCAACGAACTCACCCCAACTTTCGCAAAATTATTCAATTTGTCTTACAGGCGAGGAGTATATCCATCATCATGGAAGTCTGCCGCAGTACAACCCATTCCAAAGAAAGGAAAAAAGACAGATCCGTTAAACTATAGACCAATTGCTCTACTTCCGGTGATATCAAAAGTAATGGAAAGAGTTGTGAACAATCACCTAACCAAGTACTTGGAAAAGTACAAAATTATCAACGATAAGCAATACGGATTTCGAAAATATAGGTCAACTGGCGATTTACTTACATACGTCACTCACTTATGGCAAAAAGCGATTGAGTTGCGGGGTGAAACAAGAACAATTGCCCTAGATATATCTAAAGCATTCGACAAAGTTTGGCATGAAAATCTGCTCAACAAGCTCAAAGCAATGGGATTATCGCCGAAACTTTGCACTTGGTTTGAAAGTTACCTAAAGGACAGATCCATTTATGTTGCACTGGATGGCCAGAACTCCAACTCTTACCAAATAAATGCTGGTGTGCCACAGGGAGCAATCCTTTCGCCAACTCTTTTTCTGATTTACATAAATGACCTCATAGATAAAACAGTAAATCCACTTTATTGCTTTGCAGACGATGGCAATGTAGTCTCTTCACTCATACCACCCACAGGTCTTTCCGCACGTGAATTCCACCATCTTAGACTAACTCAAATATCGCAGATAAATAACGACCTGGAGATAATAGAGGACTGGGGTAACAAAAACCTTGTACAGTTCAACGCGCAGAAAACCCAAGCAGCCCTGTTTTCAAAAAAGACCAGCACCGGTGAGCCAAACATCATGCTATCTGGAAGTGCTGTCACATTACAGAGTCAGTTGAACATCTTGGGGGTTACTGCAGAGACCAACATGTCTTGGCACAGTCACGTGGCAGATATTGCTAAAAGGGCCTCCCAAAAGCTGGGGGTGCTATTTCGTACAAGAAATCTGTACACACCAAGCCAATTGCTGACACTCTACAAAGCCCAGATTCGACCAACTATGGAGTACTGCTCACATATATGGAGTGCAGCACCCAAACATACCTTAATGCTTTTGAATACCGTGCAAAAACGAGCTATCAAGCTGATCAATGACCCCGCACTTACTCGTAACTTGGATGGTCTCGAACATCGCAGATCTGTGGGCGATTTATCTCTCTTCTACAGGTACTATCACGGAAAATGCTCTGAAGAGTTGGCACGTATGATTCCACCGAGAGTAGCACCTACCAGGCGAACCCGTCAAACAGACGGTAACCATGAATTTACTGTCAAACTAGAGGCACCAAGAACCTCATTATATCAGAATTCATATCTCTGGAGAACAGCATCGCTGTGGAATAAACTCCCTGCGACGGTTTTCCCTGCAGGTTACAACCTGAACCGTTTCAAGACCAACATACACCGACATTTCCGCGCACTTGCCGCTTCTCGAGCGTGATAGGACATTTCCTTGCGAGTGCGCATATCCGTAAAAAAAAAAAAAAAAAAAAAAAAAAAAAACTCTAATACCACCTTTATACTATATAAATAATCAATGGATTGGATTTTCTCCATCACCGTCAACGGGAATAATCCCTCAGGAACTAGAGCC